>JAULBM010051988.1:0-10505 GCA_032357055.1 Geukensia granosissima
TCTTACATAATACAATTTTAACTTCCAGGTGGTATACATCGTGATATCAGTAATTCACATAAAAGAGAAAAACAATATTAGAATCGGAGATAGCACCACAGTTTTGATTGATTCAAAGAGAAAAATTTCAAAACCTAGAACAAATGTGACGGAAACTGTTTTTGATGTCGATTCAGAAGTGGAAGAAAGCCTGCAGTTATAGTGATCTTGGAACCGGATTTACAGTCTTTTTAAAACAGAAAAAAAATGATTTTATGATAATTTTGTCTTTCATGTTTAAACGTAAAATTATTATTATATTTTTATATTCAAATTAATAGTTTTTGTGTCTGTTTCTGTAATCATATATGCATTCATTAAAGATTACATCACGGTTATTGTTAGGTCTAGCCATCCTTAACATAGTTTTATATTTACAGACATTCTTGTTTTCATTAATGTATTGAGTGTATGTTATAAATGATTATCGTAATAAATGCAGAAACGAGATGGGTATGATTGTCAATGAAACAGCCATCCCTAAGGTACAAAATACAATAGTGTTTCCTTAATTTTTTAGTGATATCCATACCCATAAAGGAACTCAAAATGCCTATAATAATCAAATTTGGAATAATTCATATTTTACAATTTTGAACCGATTATGGTTTAGATCGTAAAAGACTTGCAGCAAAAACGTGAAACAACGACATTGAAATACATGTTTCTGGCTTTGGACAGACTCGTATGGTATATGGAGAGCTTAAATGGGGTTGTGAGCGCTACAAAAATTAACATAAAACACAAAAGGACATAAGTGCCTAAGCAAAGTGCATATTTTTTATTAATTGGCTCAGTGTTACTTAACGTCCATCAGTCAATGTTTCATGCACATTAATGAGTGATAATGAATGAACACGGCTTTTTACTAGACCGACACGCTAAGCCAGATTTTTGACATGCTAGCTCACGAAGCAACAGTCTTCAGGAAGCCATGTCACTTTATCAATACACATTATTCTGACTCTGGGATGCAAGTCGTTGCTGTAACTTTTTGTGGGCTTAGCGGGGAAGATGCTAATACAAATTTTATTGTCTTTAGTTTGACCCGGTCAGGGATCAAACCCACGACCGTCCCCAAACGAGGCGAAGAAGTCATCTATTACACCATCGAAGCATCAGACGAAAATAATGTGTATCTAACTTTTATCAATAATAAATCTTGATTTTTGACAGTTGCACATGAAATACGTTAAACAAACTAGTAAAAAGGTCGATTATTCAAAATACATCGAATAGTTTTAAGTTTGGAAATTACATTATTAGCACAGGACATACAGTCTTCTGCAAGGTTAGATAAGTGTTTACAGCATGCACATATATGGAAAATAATAACAAAAATATTTGCTTTTGAAAATTGCAATAAATTATCGAAAACAGAGTAAATGATAGTACCAAAAACATATTTAAAGAACAATCGACCGTTTTGTTTATAATAACCACTCGTTGTAAAGATTTCCGATATATTTTATACTACTATTATAGTCTTTTATAAAGTATAAAAATAGGAGATGTTTCAAGGTCGGGGTAAGTTTTAATAGACAAAATATAATAGTGACTGAGGCCTGTACAGAAACCTATAATTGTTTATACACAATGGTAACAAAATAAAATGATACAAGAAGATCAAATAAATTGGATATTTAACGACACTTGACGTGAGTTTTCTATTTATACTGCAGTTTAACATGTTTAAATCAAGGCTTATATTTTTTATAAAACGCAAAAACGTGACACTGCCAAACAACCGTAAATTTAATGTCAAGCGCGAAATTGCATTGAAACGCAACAATACCACTGTAAGGGATTCAGATAATTGTACCTTAAGTACGTGCCAGTAAAGAATAAGCGAACAAGCGACTTTGTATGCAGCTCAAATTTACTTGTATATTTTTTATATTAAAAATACTTTGGGTGTGTTAACTGTTAATAATGCTTATACAGCTAATAGATAATTAATTACAATGTCTGTAATAATACCTGTACGTATATGAAGACAACACATATTCATTTATACAGTATACCTGACCTTCCTTGTCGGAAATAAAACCTTTATTTGTACTTCCTGAAAATAGGTGGCAAATGCAGAACATATGCTTTGCCTCATAATCAATTTTGCTTTGTACAACAACAGTACCAGGGTCAGAGATCAAGATAGATTTGCTCTTATTGTTTGCTAAAACAACAACTTTAAGGAAAAAACAGGAAATTTAAACACAGGCTTTGAATCTAACATCTATACGTATACATTTATCATTGTTAATCTATATGCCAAGATTTAAAAAGAATATGTATGCTTTTGCATAGTCCCATCTTAGCTCCGTGACCTGTAGATCTGCCAGATTCTGTTAAAGAAATTGTAAATCATTTGTACGCCAGTAATTTGTAAATTTTGTTTTATTGGTTTTTATTGTATTTGCAAGCGTAGATTTATTCCGGGTGTAAAGTTTCCGGATTACTTGTTTATTTCTACCTGGTGGATAAAATACACTAGTACACTTTATTCCGTGGACGTGAATTCCCTAGTGTAGATAATTACTGGAAATTATATTCTAGGGCATTATATCCAACCGGAAATAATGTGTGTGGTGGAAAGAAGTCACTGTTACATATTTACCTGACAAATTTTACAAAGTTTCTTTATCTCCGACTTTATATCTAATTTTTTTCTTGGAACAATCATGTTCACCACACTTAATGGGCATATTTTCTAAAGTCTTCATATATATATGATTAGCAATGTATTTTCTATATCAAAAAGGCTTTGGAAGTGGAAGTATGAGCAAACTGAAAAAAGAAGAAAGTTCTTTTTATAAAATATCATCATTTTGTGTGAATGCAACCAAATTCTTCACACGAGAGAACAAGGTTTGTTGTTACCTGTGTTTGGATTTTAACTACCTGTCAGAAAAAAGTACTTTTTTGAGATCGGTGCATCTTATTGTCTGTCGTTTTGTTTGTAATTGACTGCGTATTATGTCTCAACTTCATTAGTTTTTTCTTATGCAGTTGCTTATTACAGTAAAATTTGTTGTTTTTATCACATTATTGGCCAAAGTTAGGAGGGGGTTGAGAATGAACAATCATGTTTTTATTCCGCAATTTTTGCCTGTCCCAAGCCAGTAAGATGTAATCCAATGGAATTCATTATATTTTAAGTTTTAATACCGGGTATTATTTGTTTTACATTGTATCCCAATTTGGCTGATAGTTGTTACAATGAATTTCATCACATTTAAGGAAGCTTTTCCGCAAGGCATGTGTATGTGTCCATTGTTGAAGATATTTAACTAGAATGCAACCAAAGTTGCTGTGCTGTAATTACAACATCCTTTATATTTCACTAAACGCAACCAAACTTGCTGTGCTCTAATTACAACACCTTGTTTATTTTTCTAGAATGTAAAAACACATGCTGTGCTCTAATTACAACATTCAGACTTTTTCACTAGAATGCAACCAAACTTGTTGTGCTCTTATCACAAAGTCCTTCTAGTTCACTAGAATGCGACCAAACTCGTGTTCCTATCCAAACATTATCATTATTAAATATAATGTTACAATCGATATACAATTTGGGTAACTTCAGTTACGCTATGAGACACATTTTATTTGTCTGCATTATCGTAGCCTTTGAATATGCTATTAATATATTAAACCAAAGGATAAATCAAATGCATAATCTACGTTTGGTTTTTAACTCGCATTTTAACTGGGGTGGCAGTGGGAGTATTGGTCGTTAAGGCTTTTATAATTAAGTGTCAGGAAGCATGGTAATTTTCTTATTTTTTTCTTTATTCTTTTTTCGTAATGTTGACCGCATCTATCTATTGTCTGAATGTTTATTTTCCACTTGCTGAATATTTTATCACCTATTAACAAGACTAAATTATTATCATTATAAAATTCTCGTCGCCTCCCCCAAGAAAATCAATAGGTCGTCTATAATCAATAATTTTTAACGCGGAAGTTCGTTAACTGAAATAAAATAGGTTTTAATCAATCGCTTGATCAAGCAGACAATTTTTTAATCAATACACGGTTGCGTTCCATTTAAAACGCCGATTTTATTATGTGTTGTGCAGTTTGTTGAATATGCAAATTTCTTCATAACTAATCATTTTATAATCAAACATGGCAAAACTTTCAAGAGGTCGTTTTACCATTTCAGCTAATATCATCATGACGGCATCACTTATTACAAGGGTAAGAAATATTTTCTATTGTGATAGTGTATGTTAATTTTTCAGGTTCAATATGTGAAAACACTCTAATTTAAGGTATAATGGGGTTGTAATGTAAATTGAGATTTTGCAAAAAATATATTTCCTTTGACGGTACAACTTGAATTTTGCTACAGATGCGTGAATTCCCCTGATACAAGATAGGCGCTGGTGACATGAATGTAAATAAGTTTTAGTTGAATTTTTTCTCACATATTTATTGTCTTGGATATTTGATAACGATCTCACCTTGAAGAAAAGGACAGATAGACATTCATAGTTTCACTTCTGAGCTCGTGATAGCTTGTTTTATATGAAATACTTTTCTTTTCATCCGTATGTTTTGTACGCTTATTCAAATAAAAAAATGTCTACCTGAATATTTTGCAAAAATCATACTTTATTTGTTTTAGTTTTCTGTGAATTATTTCGGTCTGTCAATTGATTGTTCTTCTGTAAATTAAATGTATTATGATATTGAATGTGTTGGGCAGAGTATGACAGTATTGAGTAGATATTGTTGCTGTAATTTGATGATATTTTCCCGCGTCATTTTAAAAGAATATGAAAAATATGCCAAAAAGACATGAGCCACATCTAACGCAGGTTTATGACAATATTCTAAAGACAAATTTAACTGGCTTTAACTTAAAAGAATACCATAGATGCCACAATAATAGCATGTATTTTGTACATGGCCGTCGTATGCAAGGGATTCCCCTACGCACAACAGAGGCTTAATCTATATAAACACGGAGAATATCATATCAAATTTGGTTAATATCAAAATTTCAAGTAACAGATTAAATTCAATCGCCAGAAGTACTGAACAACTAACTGCCTCTGTAATGCATTTATTAAAGTCTGGAAGCTGACCCAATGATTGTTTTACGTTTTGCAACCAGATAGATAATTTCAAATACATATCACTCAACTGAGCTGGGAGGGATAAAAAGTTGAAATGCAAAAAAATTAAATAAATAAAATGAAACAAATATTGCAGTACAATTTTCCACCGAAAGGTTTTTAAAAAATTCTGGAAAGATTTGTTTTGCACCTTGTTCTAGATAATAATTCAAGAAGGTAAAAGTTCGTTCGAGGTTAAGATAGAATATCATGACTCGTTTAAATGCCATTGTACAAATAATACAGATCATGAATGATTTGTATATTGATGCGCAACATTGGGATATACGGCCCATAATCACAAACCCAATCATTAAGTTTTAAACAAAAACCCTTTTATTGGGAATATAGATCTGGATAATGGCGAGTATTGGCTATCAAAAACTTTTAAATGACGTAAATTTGAAATAAAGGCACAGAATTATTAAAAATACATTATGTATACCCATTAAGTACCTGCATAAGTATTGATTTGCTAACCGTGTGTATTATCAGTTTAAAATGAAAACAACTGCTCCGATATTTCGAACTTAACTCATAACTCAACCAATGTTATATAGTACATCTAGCATATTAGGTCATAATGAACACAATGAGTTTTTCGGCTTTTCAAAAGATCAGCTATTCAAACACTGCAATCGAGTCTTTGGTCATGTTAGTCATATCCCGATGGTCAACAATGTATCGACGACACGCGTCGATGTCAGGAAAGATTTTTTTCACAGCTTAACGCACAAACTGTGGGTATTTTGACATTTTTATACAATTTTTCCCTGATCGTTACTGTCTTTTTTACCTATTTTTGAAGTTGAATTGAGCTGTTCCGGCTATAATGATTGACAACTATGATGTAGATGAAATCGACTAAATGAATGCTAATTTATAAGTTTGTTAATTGGTTTTATACCGAATTCATTTTCTATACCGAAAAAAAGGAATTTATATGTTAGAGAGATACGATCAACATCTTATATACGTTCAAAACAAATTTCAAAAAAAAGTTTTACTGCATTGGAAGCCAGTGGCTATCCACAAACCTTACCACTTTTCCCCCTTTATAACACTACCGATGTTTTAAGACAGACACAAGTCGAAAACGACGAAGGAGAAAATTTAAAAGAATTCATACAAGGTCAAAACAAGTGTCAATGTCGAGTAAGTAATTAAGGATATCACAACCTTTCGTGTTATACGATCTTTGTACGGTCATTCAAGATGAGAAATATCATCTATTGTTGTTCTATGTGCAGCACTTTCCAAAGAACGCATGTATATGTATTATAACCTCTAAGATGCTTCTTTTGCTATATTTGAATCGTTTACTTCTTATGTTTAGGATTAAATGATGCTGATGAGAGGTTTCTTCTTGAAATGTACATATAGCATACCTTAATTTTCCATATTTATTTAACATTGGTAATTTTTTTATTTTTTAACTGTATCTTATTTAATTGACATTTATAAAATATAAAAGTATGTTAATACTTATCATCTTGTATCAACTAGTACTGAACTTAATCGGTGCTCATTAGTTTACGTTTTTCCGAAGTCAGGGACGAAATCGTGAACGTTTCTAGGATTGTGAGAAAAAGAAATGAACATCGATCGGAGCGAGATGCAAGTTTCCAAAAATAAAGGAAAATCGATTTTTTTTCATTGAAAAAAGTTTTTTGTGGTTACGTGGGTTGTTCTTACCCAGAAAATAAATATCCATCCTTATGGTTTTTACTTTTACCAGGTGAGAATTCAATACATTCAAAGGATGAAGTTTTACCTCTGCATCCATAATTCAACTGAATATAAGTCATAAAACTTCTTCATTGCTTGGCAGGTCCTTAGACACGATGCTGATAATACAATATGGCAGGGAAGGGGTCGTTTCATCCACACGCAAAGCCGGTGTCTGGAGAGGCTAAATGACCCAAGAGGCTCCAGTGTTTTTAATGCACAATTCTACAATCTGGCAATTTCAAGACACTATATTTGAATTGCAGAAAATAAATTGTACTTTGTTTCCTTTTTTGAAAAACGTGTCTTAGGATTAGTAAAATAATTTGTACCTTGTGGTCTCTGTGCAACAAAAGCAATCAAAATTTAGACTTTAATAAGTTATTTTTTAATCACAGTATCGACTTTATTAGTTTTTGATTTTTAAGGGTTGGGCATGTTAATGATATACTTGACATACCCGTAGTCAGGAGGGTTCGTGGGGTTCGGACGACCCCACACCCCCCTTTTGAAAACCAACTAACACTATTAAACTCCCAATTCAGATTGAACTTTGACAATTAAAGTCTAAAATGCGGAACTTTCTGAGATGAAAAAAGTGCCATGAATTGGCTTGATTGCAGGATTTTGCACCAAAACTCCAAAGTCCTGGCCATGAAGGTCGCTATGTGAGCTGATCGAACACCCTCTGAAAATTTCTGGCTAAGGGAATTCTTTGCTCGTTGTAAGAAGAAGATTACATTTAAATACATGTAAATGTTGAGATCATTTCTTTTTGCGAAATAAAGCACTGATTCGGTACACATGCTATTTTAAAAGTAAACATACACCGATTCATTCGTTCGTTTGATTTGTCAAGGCAATTAAAATAACAAAGGATTAAAATACCTTTCGTCAAAAATGAATTCAATTTGCTTTCGTTCGTTACGTGTTTGGTTATCTCTCTAACACTGGTAAGAATTCAGCAAAACTATTAGTCGAGGTCATGGGAAGCAAAAGAGCTTCCTATTTGAAAATGTGTACAGAATATTCTATATTATAGATTTAAATATGACATTGTTTCAGTCGTTAAAATGTTCAGTGCTAGAACGTATTGTTCTGCTCAATTAATGTCTTATGATAGCTTTCAATTTGTTTAAATGTTGTCCGCTAAAATGTCTTTTGACAATTTCTTACTGTTTTGTTTAAATTTATATCTTATAACGGCAAACTTCTCAAACAAATACATTCTACAGCCTCTAACTTGTTGACAAATTTTGTAATTATAATCACTTGATGTAGGAACAACAGGTTTGGTACATTTGAATAGGCAGACCATGCATCGGTGATTCCAGTTCCTTCTGATTACTAATAATCATCCACGTAAGTGGTCAACATGAAAGGACTCATTGTATAATCTCATTTCAGACCTTGTCTTTTGGATTCGTGATGATGTCAATCTATATCAAAGTTGGAGATGATATATTAGATGGAGACGTAATAAAGGTAGCAAACCTCCAAAAAGTAGGAGGAATGCCTCTTGGTACTACAATGAAATGCATTGTCTTTTCTCTGATTGGAGTTTTTGCAGTTGAAATGCTAACGGGAATTTTCGGAATTTGGGGCGCTGTTGGAAGGAAAAAGACTATTCTTGCAGTGGTAATTATTATCTTAATAGTGGATGGGTAATATTTTAAAGGGCAGTTTAAGAAATATTTCGATATGGTTATTTTTACTAATAAAATATGACAAAAGAATATAATTTATCAATAATAAAAAAAATACAAGATCCCATCGTCTATTCCTACAATTTACAGAAAAACAAACAGACGACCATGCCATCTTTAATTATAAATACGTTTTGCACATTTAAATGTATACCATTCAATAATGCAAAATACATATGCATAATCGTAAAACAAAACGTAGTTTTTTTTTATATTTGATTGGTTTTCCGACAGACTTGTCTTGAATCTGTACGGATCAGTAGATTACAGGTAGCCTTAAAAAACTACAAGCAGTGCTTCTTGTGTCAAGCTAGGGGTTTTCTTATCTATTGCTTTGAGGTGAAAATCAAATGCAGGGTTGCAGGCCATAGATTGACATTAAAATTAGGTGTCTTTACTACTTTAACTTTACATATAAATTCATATACGGGGCATCTTACCTAGAAAATATTTCAAATATTCTACAAGAAAATATATTTCAGGTTACATGTTCGAATTAAATGTAGTTATCTTTACTCTATTATACACCTATTCAGTTGTTTTCAGATATGTGTATTATTACACATGAGATTTAAGTAAAATACCGGTATACACATAATTGTTCTTACCCATGTGAACATGAAAAGATACAAGGTATATGTCAGAGAGACTATACTCCTACATGTACCACAAGAAAAACAGAGGGAATTTGCAAATTTAGAGGTCTCCATAAGACCTTCAACAACGATGGAATACCATTCCCCTTGAAAAGCTCTTAATCATTTTTATTACAAAAAAGTGTCATCATTAAATATTAATGCGCTTATCTGAATATTATCAAAATTTACATGTAAAAATACATATAAAACAAATACAAACAAAACTTCACAATTTCCTACTTGGAACAGGCCCATGAGATATTTTGTGGTATTAAACTAGTAAAATGGGATCCCAACACTCCCCAATGAGTGGTCAGCGGATGAAATAAAAAGCAAAATCAGTTAGGGCCTACAGATGAGCTACAAAAAGCGAACAGAAATTAAACCAATCTGATTAGAAACTACCTGAATTATAAAAAATAAATTAAACAAAGAACACTGGTCTTTTATTATGTAATGGTTTCTGTTTTTTTTTTTTTTCAGTCAGTGATGATGAGTTCCTTTCTGATCACAATATACGGAATTTACATAGTTATACTGTCAATTATATATCATCAGGTAACAAATCTTTAATATTTAGGATTTGAGTATCCTTTTGAAAATAAAATTTAATACAAAATAAATCATTTTCAACGGTAGACCAAAACAAACATTAGCAATGAACGTTTATATTAACAGCCAGTAGCTGTGGATTTCCGAAAAAGTACCTATTCGCTGTCTTTTTTCCTTTTCCTTTTGCTGTAGAAAGTTATGAAAGAGACTGTTTAAAAACAAATGCTTTTGTTTACTTGTTTTTATAGACGCTGAAATCAATCCCGACTGTGTTTAACATACAGTGGAACCCTCTACCATCTTGATTTTTATTCTATATGCACTTAAACAGGACAAAAATAAATAATAGAACTGAAACAATGGTTGCACTTTGATTTCAAGGTTTTTGCCTTCTTATGCTACTGATGAGAGGTTACTCCTTGAAATGTACATATAGCATACCAAAATTTTCCATATTTCTTTAACATTTGTAATTTTGTATTTTGAAACCACTGGGTCGATACCTCTGCTGATGGAACATTGGTTCCCGAGGGTATTCACCAGCCCAGTTGTCAGACTTGTCTGACATGATATTTATCTAACAATGTTTTATAGAAATTTGCTGCATTTGCTAAAATTCTGAAACACTGAAAATACGGAAAGGCCTTTAAAAGTAATGCACTTAGTAGTGGTCCCTGCCGTCGGATTTGGCTTCCCATTTCGATTTGTTTGGA
>JAULBM010051999.1:0-10504 GCA_032357055.1 Geukensia granosissima
ATGTGGCCACTTTCGTTTTACACGAAAACCGTCTAAAATTTAACTAAAATGATAGAATTGTGAAGATTTCAGTAATTAAGTGTGACTTAACGGTGCTAGTACTCGATATATGTCCATTGTATTGCCAAAAACAACCCATATTGATATAGCAGAAGCATTCTACTGTCCAATAAATAACTAAAAGTTTACAATTTTGTAAAACTGCTATATTTTGGGGCCAAAAAAGGGCCTTACCGGACCTACTCCTTTTGTCTGCAAATGATTGTGATTGAACATACCACTTTGAATTGTTTATAAGGATGAAACGTAGTAAACAAAAAGAATTGCCATTAAAGACTGGATATCTTACTTCTTTTAATTGACATCATAAAAGTATTTCAATTACCAGATATTATATCAAATGAACCCTGCTTTAGCATAAACAGTAACATAGTCATTTACATACCTATAGTTATATTTAAAAATTGCACAGAAATACCATTTATTTTCCTAAACTTCTATTTCAGAAACATTGAAGATACTCACTTGAAGTAAGCTAAGTCTGAAAATTTTCTCTGGTGAAATATTTCCCCATCCACTAGTAAGCTTTTGAAGTATCACATTCCATGTTTTGGTATGTTCGTCCTCGTCATCGTCCACATCTTTTTCATTTCGAATAATATCCCATTTGTTTGTCAGAAATGAAACTTCACTTGGATCAAAGCAGGGCATGTTATGTCGATTGATTTTCACTGCTTTCAAAATACTCAAAAGCTTTAAAAAAGGTATAATTGACATTTATAAACATATAGAAACATTGCTGTCATAGATTTACAGCCAACTTTTTCCTTGGTATTATTCCTTTATCAAAATATCTAACATTCTAAACTTTAGATTGTGATTGTAAATGAATATTAAAGGCTTCAAGCGTAATTGATCAAATTTCAAGATACAAATAGTGTTTAAAAGCTAAGAACTTTCATTTTAAATATTTAGAGTGTCAAGACAGATTCATCATAAGCATTAGGGGTGGGAATAAAAGGAAAAGGTTATGATGTACATATGATGTTGAATTCAAATTTTGTTTTAATTTGTGAAGATTGCTAAATCGTTTGTATGCGAGATACTCTTTGTTTAATGGTATAAATCACAATCTGAAAAAAACACACACAAAATGTCGGGCGCTTTTGAATACTTTATGTTACAGTTAGGTTTAATAGAAGCTTTTTACTAAAAACCTAAAATGAAATACCAAAACCGGACCGTATTTAAGGATACATATTAAGTGCTTCCGTAGGCCTGTCCGTGATGAAAATGTGATTTAGTAGAAAACCAGACAAAATTTGTAAAAGAAACGTCCAAGAACTTTTCTGCCAAAACATGGTTTAAATTGGTCCAGTTCTGTCAGAGCAGTTGATTAAAATGTTAAAATTGTGAAGTGTCCAATGTAAAATTAAGTCTGGCCATCGAAGATATTTTAAATTGTACATGGGAAAACTGAACACATCTTGTAAAGGGAACCATCAAGAGTTACTCTACTAAGTTTGGTTTCAATTTTTTTCAATGGTTTTAGAGGATGAGATTTCGTTGGCGATGACGAGTTAAAACGGGTAGACAAAACTAAACAGATGAAATCGAGATCCCCAAATGTCTGACTTGGAATATAATCATTTTCGAAACTGTTTTCGCGTCACATGCCGTTTATCCTATGGTAATTTAATATTCTGTATAAGCAATAACCGGTAAAAAGAACAAAGTATGAGTTGCTAGTATTGAATAAATATTGTAAAATTTGTAATGCTATATGTATATTCCACGGAATAATTTCTCATCAGTAGCATAAGAATCAAAACTTACGTAGTCCGAGATCCAAACAGAGCAAAGAAGTACTCAAGTCCAAACAAATCGAAATAGAAAGCCAAACTCAATGCGTTTCGTAGTATTCCTTATTTTCAGTGCTTACAGTTTTCATGCAATGCAGCAATTTTTTTTTAGAAAAAACATTGTTTGATAAATTAGCGTCAGACAAGTCTAACAATTTGGCTGGTGAGTACCCTTTAGGACCTCTGTTCCACCAAAAAAGGCATCGACCCGGTAGTCTTAAAATAAAAGTTTTCCAAAGTTGAATAAATATTACATATTTTATTATGCTTAATGTACATATAAGGAGACTTACCCTACTTCCTAACTACGAAAACTTACCCTACCTTCCTGTATTCCACCAGCATTTTGTGCATTTACAACAAACACAAACGAAAGTGCGTTTGGCAAAAACTCCAGTAAAATCTGATCAAGTTGGCTCGATTCTCCAATTCCAGGTGTATCCACAATTATAACATTTCCCTGTAAGAAATGTAAGAATTATTAATTTTAGTCTAACGTGCAGGGCTAAGAAATTACACGAAATGTGATAACCCTTAAACCCCTGAAACAAGTAAAATTTGGAATTTCGTTTAAAATATTTAATCACCTGCATAGTTTATACTAGTATCTATATTTCATGTTCGTGGCGATTTTATTGTCTGTACGGATATTTTCAACCTGATTTTGAAAAAAAAAGAAACCAAATGGCTACCATAAGAATAAGGGGAGGTCATGTGGTAACTGGAAGTTTGTTTTAAAACTGAGTAGCCGATTTTGTCTGGAGATAAAATAGGGTGTTATATATGTGTATAAATATATTTTTGTTTATATAATAGTATTGGTATATATATTATTTTGTATTGATTGAGATGTAAAATATTTTGTTCATTGATTTGTTTCTTGTCATCCTATAAACACTGGTGGTCACGGTCACGCATGATTGGCGTTAATTCTAATACCCGTTATGAGTATTATAGAGTTATATTGATGTATTTGTTGCGTTTTGTATTTTTTTTAGAAATATTTCAACCAATTCCTGACTGTTACGTTTCATGTAAGTTCTAGTAAATTCTTTGGGCCTGATATTTTGTAGTAGGCAGAATTTAATTGGATTCAGTCAAGTAGAACTCACATTTTGTACTCATACTGTATTTTAATTTCGTAATTTTGTAAATAAACTGCTAGGTTTTCTGTACTTTTTTGTTCTATTTTCATTCACAAGAAAGCATATGCTCATTGCCAATCTATTGGGACATTTAAAGTGAGATCGCCAGATACCATCTTTTTTGGAGTTAAAACATTCCATGACGGTTGCTGCGCACAGGACAGGGGATGCTAACCCTTTCCGACACATGTTCCTACTATTTCTATGTGACACTGATTTTGACATTATGACTTCACGACGGGTGATGCGCGCAGGCCATTGGACTAATATCTTTTCGAAGCACCCGATCCCACTCCTGTTTTGTAATGTAGTTAGTCGATTATTAGCCTTTGTACTTTTTGTTTTCGTTTTTTCTTTTAGTTTCTTTCAAGTTTGTCTTGTCTCTTTGAAGTATACAGATTTTACCTCTCATATTGGTATTCTACAGTCGTGTTGGTCAGGGCCATGTTATGTATTCAAACCGAAAACATATTTAAAAACCGCCCGATCAATAATTTACCTTAATAACAGGTATTGTCATTTTGTGTTAAATCATAAAACGAAACCCGGTCTTGTAACTCCTTTCTTTAAAAAGGCGCAATGATATGCTACTTAACATGTGAATATGTAACAATTGACGTCAGTTGTTAATTGAAAGCAACTCTATACTTCCAGAAGAGCAAATGTTTTAATCTGTTTCGTACCTGTATCTTTGAGCATGCAGATATAATGTATTTAGAGCAATTTTCAAAATATTAAGATATAAATCGAAGAACACAATTTTTAAAATTACTTTTCATTTGGCCCATGTTTAAAATTTTGCAATACAGTTAATTAACTAGTTTTCCTAGCATTATGTGAATAGTTTTATATATATAAGAACATCCAAGTTGCACATTTAGTGAGTACCGACATGGACTCCCCAAAATATATTGTAAGTTTTATTTAGACAAGCAAATAGTATACTCTACCTCCAGCATATCAGCCTTGAGAAAAATATCAACATAGAAAATGTCTTTTAAATGTGATGGTATCTTATTTATATCCGTCAGTTTCTTGATCTCAGTCTTCAGATCTTGTAAATTCTTTACTGTGACTTCCTTTTGTTTCAACCCTTCTTTCGTGTAGCCTATTATTCTCATGGTTTTTGAGTTTCTTATTCGACAAACACGTCCTGTTGCAGCAACGTTACTTGTCACAAAAATATCATAGCCAACAATCTGATTTATTAATGTTGTTTTTCCAGCGCTGGTTTCTCCTAAAAAGCCACAAAATTTAACCAATAGTTTATTAATAGTGTAGATATCTTGTCATCAGAAAAAGCACGGATAAGCATGTTTAGCTTTAAAGGTAAATTCTTTGTTTTGCTACATATAGTTCAATACAAGTGAATCTAATTTGACTTTGAATGACAAGAAAATGGATTGGATTGTTAAGCATGAACAGAATTATTCAGTTTCCAAATAAGGTCCTTGATTGGATAGTATAACTTCATCATTTTTAAATTGCAAATACTTGTGAAAACAGTCCCATCTTAAAACTATATTAGTAAATAAATAAAATAAGGTGGCGACCGTTTCGTAGTGGATCCATAGGAGCGACTTATGTGCTGATTCAAATATATGGGGTATTATATATATATATCACGCTACAAATTGCATAAATAAATCAGCGATTCGTTTTGTGTCATGCACCATAAATGAGACATTTAATTTTTTTCCATGATTAATAAATCAGATCAGCTGCTTATTCTTTCTGAAGTCCAGAAGATGCAAAACTGTCAAATATAAGAAACTACAATACCTAAACACAAGCTCGTTTGTTACAATAATCCATCGAAAAGAGGAACGCTAAATAAAGCTCACATGACATTTTGGTACCAGTCAGGTAGCAGAGGTCATTTATCTAATTACGTAATAAATTCCTGCATATGATTTAAAATTTTGACTAGGTTGCATGTCGTTGATCCTTAATGAGTATTTTTATGATAAACATGTTTACAATATAAATATACTACCTGCAATTACAATGCAACAATCAGTCCTCAACAAATCATTTTTTGCGTTTGTTAAAACTTCCATGTAGTTGGGGTAAGCTAAAGATAATTCACTCTGAAGGTCTTTGTCAAATTCCTTCATCTTAAGTAATTTTTCCAAAGACTCAAATATTGTTCGCAATGCCAGTTCAGCTTTTCCTTGTGATCTTTCATGTCTATCTTGACTACAATAGAAAACAAGTAGTATTGTTAACAAAATAGGAATGAAGGAATGAAGATTTTTTATTCTCCTTTCGCCATGAAAAATATGTTTTATTTCACCAGAATTTTCTTCATTTTGTAATACCAGAACACCGGAATGATCCGTTATTTTAAAGAATCAAAATAAACTCCTTATTGCGAATACCAATTTAAAAGTATTCTGGAACCATATGTTAGCAATCGGAAGGATTTAAAAATTTTAAACTGAAATAAATCAACATCATATCTTCCCGTTACTTTCAAATGAAGTCATTTTGAAATCAAAAAGAAATACTTTGAAAAACTTTTGAAATCTTCTTGCCATGTGTACTAGTTATTCGAAAGCTTTTTTGTGTTTCTAATCAGAAGAAGTCAAAATGCCTAAGAAGACATGTTTTGTCTCAGTAAAAGTTGTATGCATAGAGCTGAAGCTCAGTGGATACTTCTATTTTGCAATATGTAGGTTAAACTTTTATATTAATGGAACCTTTGGAACCAAAATTTAGAACATCAAATATGTACATGTTATAGGGATTTTTACAGCTAGATATAGTAAAATAGTGAGCCAGAATATGAATCTTTGTGGCGATTGAGCGTAGCGAACGATCTCAAAGATTCATAATCTGGCGAGCGGGATGATATTTTAAAATATCTTAGCGTTCAAAATTCCGATAACTAATTTTGTCACCGTTCAGTTTTTATAAAATGTTTAAATTATCAAGCTTTAATTCATATTTTCCTCACGTGCGGGAAATAATGTGCAATATTTATCCGCAGATACCACTTTTGGTCAATAATTCGCAGTAAAATAGTCTTTTCTAAATAAGTATATAAGAATACAAGGCATCAAGATTTTGTTTTTATTATTAAAGTTTAATCGTGTATGCATCAAAAAGGTCTTTTTAATCAAATACACCACGTTTTATACAGATAAAAAAGAAATTCTTGTCATTAAACAAAAAACGGCGAAATAGAAACCCATGACGTCAATCTTCAACGTCATTTGTGTTAAAAACGCCAGCTGGGTGGAGGAAACGTAGGATTACTAAGTTACCGCTTCAGTTTGCAATAAAATATTATAAATTATAGGTAGGTTGCATTTCTTTACTTTGGTTGTGCTGTTCTAACTTTTTTCTGCATAATTGTCACTGATATTTTAAAAATAGTCCATCCAGGATATATCAGAAAGTCGTAAAAACGAAATTTTTAAGAGAACTTTTCATGTGTTCCTCGACTTTTACTAGAAACAAGTCCTTTGTTTAACGAAAGATTATAAAAAACTTTATTGCAGAATGTCAATAAAATAATGCATGATGTCAAAACAATGCTTTAAAATACTGGATGAAACTTTGGGAGAATCGATTGATATATTCGGGTCAAACGCTGATATATTCGGGTCAAGTTCATTAGCACGCGCTCGCTACGATATGACTTTTACTGAACTGTTCAACAAGTCGATAAGGCGATGAGGAAGGATGATAATGTAATGAATCTATCCTTGTCATGAAGAACATGAAGAATAAATTTCATGTACATTCTGTTGTTACATCCAGCATCTATTTAGTTGTAAAGCTTTTCGAAAATCAATATTTAATTTTTCAGGATATAAGTTTAAATGGGTGGAAATTTGGGTTGAAAGGTTTTGGTTTTAATATGTATATCAATATGAAGAAGAGAAAAATTAAACGGATTTAAACTACATAATGCAAAAATTCTTTTTCGCAAGAATTCAAAAATGAAGCATGTGTAAATTGCAGTTTCAAATACCATATCCTCAGAGTCTGTTTTTATGTTCTGTCATTATTATCGGAGAATTAAAAACACAACAATTCGTTGTCGTAAACTTCAAAATCATCAACATTTCAAAGATATGTATATATTTAAAAAAGTTATATGAGTTTGTTCGACACTTTGGTTTCTTTAATTCTAAATTCGCTATAATGTATTCGGCCCAGATGATCACTAGGATCACGTAGGATTATATAAGACAAAGGATAATCGATATAGCGAAAGTAAAATAAAACTATATGGCGTATTTATTTTTGTTACTTCGCAGGAGTCCCTGGATAAATTCTGATCCATACGAGTACAAAATTAGTCGACTAGAAGGGCTCATTGAAACACAACGGTCTGATGAAAAACCCGTCCACCGAACTCCACAAAATGATGTCTATCAAAAAATGTAGAATTTTAAGAATATTACATTCAGTGTATTTATTATGGACAAGCTGTGTGTTCTCTTTTACGAAATACAAAATTACCAATGTTTAAGAAATATGGCAAATTTAGGATAGCTATATGTACATGTCAGTGAGTATCCTCTCATCAGTAGCATTAGAACCGAAAAATTGGAAGTCAAAGATTCTAATATAGCGAAAGAAGCACTCAAATCCAAACAAATTGAAATGGGAAGCCAAGTCCGACGGCAGAGACCACTACTAAGTACATTACTTTTCAAGGCCTTTCCGTATTTTCAGTGTTTCAGAATTTATGCAAATGCAGCAAATTCCTGTACATCTTTTTACTTAAATGCAAACACTCATATCATGTTCACAAAGATTCATCAATTCCTTCAGACGGTCTTATCATGGTACTCTTCAAATCCTTCCTTGACTGTTGATAATATAGCTGTAAATTACTGAGTAAGAGGCTTGACGAAGCACCTAGAAGAACCCGCAATATATCTTCCTTTATATGGACACTTGTGTAGTTTTGGTAACCATAATAGATAAGAATGATCTAATCCGTTTTCTTTAGTGGTATTGAGGCATCCGGGGAACCAGATCGAACAAACGAATCAATAAAAACAAAGTCGTCATCCGGGGAACCAGATAGAACAACCCAATCAAAAAAAACCCAAGTCCTGCGGCGAACCAAATAGAACAACCCAATCAATAAAAACAAAGTCGAAGTGGATTGAACTTTATTGTCAGGACATACGCATGGTGAAAAGCTTAAAATAAAATAAATAAGCGAAATAACAATTCGAAAAATCACTAAACGTAACATAAAAATCAAATAAGCCTATTTAAGTAAAGTTAAACGAGATAACTTCCAGTTGAGGTTTCTCGAAGATATAGCGGCTTACAGAAAGTCACTATTTAGCGAACTTTTAAGTAATTGTCAATCTTTAACAGTAACAAAGTTCCATAAAATATTTACATATTAACTGTTTGAAACGTGTTTATAACATGTTATTCAAGTATTGGAGCAGTTACACACGGGATGTGACGGATCAGTAAACACGGATGGTGCAATGATTCCAGCGTTAGTTGAAAATTGTTCATGTTGAGTGTAAAGTGAATATCGCTGTGTAAAGTAATTCATCATATAAAATAAATTACATGAGTGTTCATTTAACAAACAAAACTGAATTACATTTAATTGCACTTTCACAGTAATATGTTCTGCATTGCTCCATGTTTTGTTGGACCGAGTTGGGGACGTAACTATTAATATAAAGTGCTGTAATGGTGACGCTAGTAACGAGTAACAGTAAATCCATTTGATTTCGAATAAAAATACGGAATACGAAAAGTGTTAGGAACGCAATAAATACGGAAACAATAACTGTGCATGAATAAAATATATTGCATAAAACTCCCTGTCTATTAGCGATGGGAACCACTATTTAAATTTACACAAAAACTCCAAGTTGAATTCATCTTTTCAAATAACAATGGTTTCCTTTAATTATAAACGGAAAGTTAATGCAATATATCACATCACACAAAAAGCGTGAACGGATCCAATTCGGGTTATAGAACGGAATAAGCACGTGTATAAAAATGTCACATAATCAAGACGAACGTTCAGTATTAGCAGGCCAGTCACAGTCGGCTGATGTCCAGTTAATCACAAAAATAGTTGTTGTCAACTCTTCCGTTGGTTCTTGCAATCTTGGAATCTTGAAGATCGGCGTCGATCCTAAGTCCAACGGATAAGCGGACGATTCATGTTGAACTTTTACATGTGTTTTAAAAAAACTCCGGTCATGATGTTGACAGTTATAACAGTCGGAAATATTGAAGGCATACCGCGCTTGAGTCCCAAGTTAATGTTATTATGAATTGAGGCCAATTAATCAATATCTGATCTTAAGTAATCATCTAATACGATCCATACAAGGATGTTGGTTGATGGGTAAAGCATGTGTGACGGTGAAATCTCTGTTGAACGGATGACAAATCAACTCTATTGTATATTTTCCAAGTCATGTGAAAGGAATAAGTAGATCTCCATGTATCATGTATATCACCATATGGAATAGCGATTCTTCCTGCAGAAGTTAGTGTTCCTGGTATTGTGTGAAATAACTGTGTGAATTGGAGACTTTCAGGCAGGCGGCTGTCTCTACTAGTTTTTTTTCCATTTTGATAATGTACCGATTCCAAGATTTCCTCAGTATTTGAGATCTTTTGAATCAATCTTCTCATAGGGGTTAGATAGAGTCGCTGATAACAAAGTCTTGTCGGAGATGAAATCGATTACTGGATTTCTTGGACAGAGTAGCTGATCTTTGCATATGATCGCACATAAGAATATAGGAGGCATTTCAACCTTATTAGTCGAGTGTTCTATATCTCGTGCACTTTCTTAGTGTGTTGCTTTGTTATCCTCAACTGCAGATTGCTCCTAGTATACAGCTGTCGAAACTATTTTCCACGGAGGTAATTTCCCACAGGCATTTACTGGGGAATTGAATCTAATACTGTAGTTGATGTGCATCATGGTTTCCTCGCTCGTTCAATGATTGTGAACCGGGTTCAAGACATTCAAATCTTGACAGGCAAAAGTCCTTTATATTGATCGATGATAACTCATTAGCCGGAGCCGTTGACAGTCCTTGTCATATATCCCACAGATGAGGTCATGATCTCTTATTCTTTGCTCTACAAGGCGATTTTAGGTATTCCGAAAGGTGAACAGTTTTCTGCTTTGACTTGTCAAGTATATAAGTGAAAGATTATTAACGATATGTTCAACGTCATTAAGTAAACTCTGTGTTGGCATTCGAGATTGCTTTGAGTCTATCCCACTTTCGTTGGTATCCTTGTTGAGAATGAATTCATTTGTTGATTCGATTGTTCGGTATGACCACATAATGCGATGAAAGGACTATTCCAGCAGGTAATGTGTCTCAAGAAGGTCTCGTCCTATCAAGAGCAATATCCAGGTATGCTATGTACATTTCCAGCAGTTTACTGAGCCTCAATCCATAAACTGGAACTTCAATTTCAAAATCCTTATGGATTCGGTCGAGGATTATGCTAGACAATGGG
>JAULBM010052010.1:0-20302 GCA_032357055.1 Geukensia granosissima
TCCATGAGACAGCCACCCACCAAGTGACAGTAGAATTTTTACTTCTACAGGTCCCATTATGGCCTTCAACAATGAACTGGAGTCCATACCATAATGGAAGCTGTAAAAGGAAAGCATTTTTGAAGGTTATTAAATCCTAGATTAATTATTTAAATAAACTCACCGATGACAATGTGTACTCTCAGTCTCGCGCTTGCGCGTAAAACAGCCCCTTCCAGAAAATGTCTTATTTTACAATTTAATAATAGGAGATGTTAAATCCCCGTAGAGAATTAAAATGAGACTAAGCTTAAAATACATCGTTATTGCTAAGAACTATCACTGCAATTTGCTTGCACTTTTTTCAATTTAAACAATAAAGACTGTTCAACTGTATTAATGTAAAATTATAGTACAGTAAAAACAAAACGCGTTTGTTGAGGAACATTTATTTTTTACTGCTATTTTTTTCAGAAATGATGAGAATTCTTGCAGAAACAACCTTCTTATATTAAATATGTTGACCAGCGGATACCAGACAGGGCAAGATATAGAACTACCAGACAGTATGTTTGATAAATTCTTAGCCCGATCGCACAGTGTTTATAACCTAGCTTTTAAACTTCAATCTTTAATGCCAGCAATCATTTGTGTTTAACCGGAAAAAGGATAGAGCTCTTATTAGTTAGATATACGAGATAATTGAGCTTTGATTAATTTTATATGACTTTTTTCAATATCCTTCGTTGGAAATCTTACTTTCATGTTGCAATCATAATTTATATTGGTACTAAATTAAACAGGTACTGGTACTATATTAAAGAAACTGTTATTGGTACTAAATTAAACAAACATGTACTGGTATTAAATTAAACAAACTGCTATTGGTACTAAATTAAACTAACAGGTGTTTATACTAAATAAAACAGTCTGAAATTACTGACTGTTTCTTGAGAGAGTATATTGTTTTGATAAGGGGGTGTTTGGAAGCAAAACTTATTATTATTTTTACGTACGGTCCAAATTCTGTTAATCTCGCAACACAGTTTTCTATTCGTCTACTAGGTCACTTTGAGTCTCTTATAGGGTTTTTACATAGCGAAAATAATTACTGCTTTGCATCGACTACTGTTCTAGAGGATTAATACTCATTGTTTCAAGTTTTAAAAGATTAGATTTGATCCATCAAATAGAATGCAGAAATATTTTTGTTAGATATGATTTAAGAACCATAAAACGTCAGTATTGACATCAAAATGCAACGAATCTTATTCATGGTAAAAATTTATATATACAAAAAGATGCCATTTATCGGCGAGTTAAGTTTTATATAAAAAAGTACATGTATAAAACCGGGTAAAATCACATAATCTGCTAAATCTTTAACACTCCATGTTTAATGTTAAGAAAAATCAATTTTTTATGATGACTTTTGAGACTTTGTGATACATTAAAACTATTTTAACTTTCCCAAAAATGGTTAGGTTGAAAATGGCTGACTTGAATACATCGGTCGAAAGGAAAAAGGGAGATATAAAAAAATACGACTTGAGTCAGATGTGTGTTATGAAACATGACTGAAAAAATCTCTAAAGTGACAGTACTGTAATATAGTTAGGAATTGCCTGCATAAAAAATGAGCTTTCAACAAGATAAATGACATAAACGGATTGTCAATATATCAAAAATGCATAAAGAGACATGAGAACTTGTTACAAGAGATTATAACTAATGAACTTTTAAAATGTTTAAACTATATATGAAGGTTTAGCAGAAAGACGTAGTACATCAATTTCTGATTGCATTTTTCAAAACTGCCCAATAATGTTATTACTATTTAATTCAATAATTTACAAAAGTAAATACTAGTTTGCAATGCTTTGGCAAAAACAAAATTATTATTATTATATAGAAATATACGAATAAATAAATTGATTTAAGATACTTAATGTGGGCCTTCATTAAGAAAACATGATATACAATTTATAGTTACAAAACCCTAAGATGTAGGAAAACAATCGATTGTTCTGATATTGATGATTATCAATACACATCGAAATTCTCTCAACATTTCAAAGATGTAATTGCTACATTTAGACAGCTACACGAATGCATACAAAGGATCACAAGATAACACAAAAATCAAGTAATTTGATTATAAAAAAACAAGAGAAACTAGTTTGATATGTTGTTTGTTTTGTTACCTGCAGTGCATATCCGGGATAGTGTTTGCAAAATTTGATGCTGATATGGAAAAGGTAGCAGAATGCATTCCAAACACAAAGTTGGTTCAGCTGGATAAAACATTAAGCAAACCCAGTTGATACTCATATCTGATAAGGATACACATTCATATATAATAATAATTTATTTGAAAATTCTAAGATACGTTTTAGGAAGCGGAATTGGCTTTGACTATACTGTTTCATGGCATATTTGTCGCCTAGATTATAACAAAATATCAAGCACCGTTGACTGGTTCTTTCGTTTACATTTGTAAATATATAGTACAAATAGACGTCACGGTCTCCAATAAAACTTCTTGTTCAGTTAGAATTATTGTGAAATTTTTTGTCATCACGAAGGAAAATAGCGTTTCACCTAATAACATACAGAGTTAGACATTGATTATTGTTTAATACGATGCTGAATTGCTTTCATGGTTTGGATGTGCGATACAGCAAGTAAAGATTTTCAGGGGGATTGACGATTGATTGCTTAACGATTACTTGCATATTCAGGACGAGAACAAGTTAACAAAAAATAACCCATCAAAGGGGATAGATGGGTTCGGTCAATGGAGTATTCGTTAGGACTCTTTCAATAGGAGCGGGTAATTAAGCCAGAGCACTTACAGACCTTCACAACGAGCTGTTGCAAAGGGAATTTTAACGTGCTGAAATCGGGGCATCCCGTCTTCGCGAAGCGAGGTGGTATAACGTGAACTTTCGGGATTGTTTATAATTTTAATCCCACCCAACAAACGTGTGTCTATCAAGAAGAGGTTCTACCTCGGAGAAAACGGATAATCACTGTATAAGGAGGAAAATTCGCCGTGTATACATTTTCCCTATCTTCGTGGTTCTTACTCATCTGTGAAAATATGTACACGTGAAATGTTTAATTTTTCCTAGCATGCCTAGACATTGCATAGGAATAAACAGAGCGAAAATATACAGATGAAAATAAATCCGCAAAAATTGTAATGCCTGTGTACTTATGCTTTTACCATGATCCATTTTTCACTTTCGGTATGGTCGAATATTTATAGATAACGCTCAACTAACAGACACCCTTTAAATCTGGCTTTTACATGCAGGTGAAGAAACCGAACGCCCTATTTTTTTTCCCTTACGGCATTGTCAGGGAAAGACGACCTGTAAATCGCTAGATTAGTCCTCCGTGCCTTCTTTTCGTGATATGATACATAGAAAAATGAAAAAAGGTCCGGTGTTAGATGCATAACCTTGGCAGACGCTTCACTATAATTTATTGAGAAAAAAGAAAAAACCGGACAAATGCATGTACCTCCATTGTTTACTGCATATGAAATTAGCTTTACGTTATTCTTATGATATTTTGATCAAAGAACCAGAATTTATTTTGCCTGATTTTTTATGTCCACAAGTCCATCGCTTTTTATGTTATTTTAGATATCACAAAGCAGATGATAAAAAATGGAGATGTGGCATGATTGTCTATGACACAGCAATCCACCAAATTACAGTCGAAATTAAAATGATGAACCAGATTTCATATCATAACGGAAGCTGCAAAAGGCCCCGAAATTCAAAATTTAAAACTATTCATAAATCACGATAATCGACCTAATCTATTGATAAAACGGTGAGCAAATAACATGAATAACAATTAATGACTGATTAATCAACGACGAAATGGACTACAGGTTCCTGGCTTGGGACAGACTCATACGTATGTGGCGGGGTTAAACCGGTTGGTGAGTGCTCAACCCTTCCCTAACCTGGAACAGTGGTGTTAAAAAACAACAAATAATAAACACTAGAAAAATCGGTTGAAATGGATTTAACACTTTGAATTGATAAACCAACAACAAATACTATGAAAACTAATACATGAGACAACAAAAGTACTGACCCCGAAAAAGTACTCACAGTTGCTGTCTGCTTGTTAAAAACATAAAAGCAACTGATCAGGAAACCAAGTTTTCCTTTAATACGGTGTCAATATAAACACGTCCAACTGGATTAAATTTTTTACATTTCTTTAGAAGTCAAAGAAAACATGTAAATATCAATATAAATTTTTATAGACAGGAAGTAGAAAATGTTAAAACAAAAATAAACGTATTGTTCCGTATAAGCTATTAACAAGACAGTCAATATTGGTACCAATAAAAACCATATTTACAGATTAAGTAATGATGATGTGACGATATCCTCTACGGAGAAGCTTATTTAGGTGAATTTTAAGACCATGTGGATTTTGGTGTTAAAATTTCCGAGCTTTGTTTACCACGTTTCCATTTGGCGTCCTCGACGTGACAGCGCTATGTAATATCATGAATATTCTTATAACATTTAGGGCGACGTTGACGCCACACGTGATTGCCCCAAAAACAGAAATAAGTAACAGTGATTGACAGAGTGCAACTGGTATATTTGTAATACCTGTATTAAAATGATTTTGACAAATGTTGGTTAGAGCAAATGCTTTAATGGAATTGATTGTAGAGACATTTTTTCAAGAGGTGGCACTTTTTGGAGCATACCATGGTTTTCTGCATGTCGCATGTAGTCTTCTGGATAGCAGTTTTATTTGTCGATGGATTTCCACAAAATTTTGGAATGTTGTAAGTAAAAGAAAATGCTTGAATATGATTGATTTGTTTAAATCTTCACATTAGAGATTAAACCTTCTCTCCTTTCTTTCTTGTAATTGTGGGAAATCAATCTCAGTGCCACATTACTGCAATCTGTTTCCAGTTAAGTCTTATTCTTTCGGTATTGGGTAGGCTAAAATTGGCGGACTATCTCATTGTTATTTCAACAAATTGAAAGTTTTGTTTGCTGGATTTACAACGGTGGTATCTAACCCCACAAACTTGTCATGTGTCAACATAAAACAGTGAGAATGCCTAACCTGATATTATATTATCTGGTGCCGTTGACGAAAAATTTCCAAAAACACACATACACGGGGTCAACATTAGCACCATCTAATTGTCTCTCTGTTTACATGTAGTGAACCACTATTGTAATGTATTTCTCTTCAGAAAATTATAATCCAATATGCAATCAATGTAACTATCTATATTATGAATTCACATTTTATGTTTTACATCTGTATTTTAAATGTCAATGGTTAATTTCCCATTGCTAATTACACTTTCACATCAGCTAATTTCATGTTTGTCCTTGATGCTAACAATGCTACCTTATGTGATACCTCCATTACCTCTGGCAACCATTCCCATTTATCCTTTTCCGATTGTTTTCCAGTATTCTTTGAGAGAGTTTTTTTAACAAATGATTAGACTTTCACAATTCCATCACTCCCGTTGACTTATATGGTTAAGAGCAAGTCGCAGGTTACCTCTTCTTTGACGCTTGAGGAAATCGATTTCTTTACGTAACTCTTGGTCATTGTCTCTTTGATTTGTTCAGAAATTTTAGAATTCACACAGTCGGTTTAAATATTTTTAAAAAATCTTTTTCATATATTCGGTTTATCACGTTTCATATCAAATGAAAGGTTTCTAATTACCCCTTAACCCTTTGATTGTTTAGTTTAACTCTGTTAATGATTGATCTCTTCTCCTGCGAATATTATTCAGCTGATACCGAAAAGTTTGTTCATATATATTGTCTATTCCAAATTTAATGTATATATCTCTCAAAAGAATTTTGTACTTCATGCGGTTCCAGTCGAGGTTGTTAGAGTAAACGGCAATGAATTTTAGTAAAATGTCACATTTCTATAAACCGAAGAAATGTCCTTATCAGTCTAGAAATGTGCATTAAATATAATAAAATATTACATCTCGCTTTCGCAACGATTTCTCTGTGTGGCCACTTTATGAATCGGTGAATAATTGCAATCTAATAAAAGTAACTGCAATTCGTAAAAGGAAGAAATGCATAAAATGAACATAAATGCAAAATTATCAGTACACCTTTATGAAATCACGGAAAACCATTCCGCCACAATTCGAAAAGAAGAATTAAAGGAAATCGGAACGTATTTTAACTAATTATTTTAATGTCATCTTAATACAAAAAGAATTTGAAGATAACAAATGGGCAGACAGAAATCGTTAAGTCAGAAGACGGATCAACGAAATTAAACGAAAGACAAACATTTCACACACATCATGTCACTAAAACATATAGCTGGAGTAACACGAACACTACAAAAACAAGGGAGAGAACAGCAAAATTTTGATGTACAGAATAAAGGACGAACATCATTGAGTCGACCCACAGAGCTGACCCAGCCCGAACCCCAGGTGGCGGATAGGGAAAGACCTCTCGTTGGAGGGGTGGGGGTGGCTGCCTGGTTATAATACGAAAAGCCTGGCCGTGGACCATAGTGGGTGGCGTGTGTGGAGAATGCCACACTCCGTGCACGTAAAAGATCCCTTTTGTAGTTTTCGAAAAATAGAAGGTATATACCGCTACAAAAGGCTAAATTTCCCGTCCCTACACATCACTCCCTTTTTCCAGTGGCAGTCAAAAACCGTTGCCCTATTGTGCCCAATCCCACCCCGTTTTCGTTATTGATAATTGTTGAACTTGTTCTCATCCTGAATATGCATGAAATATTTTCCACTGGACGTTCAGCAATCAATCAATCATAGAGTGAAACAACATAATTTATCTAATCAAAATGGACATTATGGCACACAATAATAAACATAAGATTTTGCGGATAAATTAAACTGTTAAAATTTAACGATATGTAAAGCACTGATTCTTTGATTTTCCAGGAGAGATATTGAGGAGTACTGAATTTGTGTATTGACCAGATACATGTATATCTTGGCAAGAAATATGATAAAGTTTAGATCAGATTTTTTTCAACCAGATTTTTTTTCAAATAGTTACATTACAGGCCAGGTTATTTTAGAAATCTTTTCTGTTCAAATTATTTGTTCGATTTGAATCATGATAATAGACTTTTATTACTGAGGCTTTCCCAAATTGCAAATTGTTCGTGGATTACCCTTAATTTTACTCTATATTAAAACCAGAGATAAGTTCTATACTGTCGCTTCTGGTACATATCCATTATTTTAGAATGTGTTTGAATACAAAGCTTTTTCAGTTATAAAAATTCCTAAGCCTTTAATGAGCATTAAGTAAAATTTCAAAAGGTCTAGTAATTAAACAAATTGTTTATATTGTTAAAGTCTTCTGTGAGTTTTAATGATGAGAATTGCAATGTTACAACGAAAATGTAATTAGCAGAACGTCTCTTTACCTATGCTGTTTAGAGTTTGATCGCGTCTTGCAGAAGCAAACAATGAAGCGACAACTGGTAAATGCGGATACGGAGGGAGCTCCGATACTGAAAATGGACTGAAAACTGCATCAGGAGGAATTAACAAGGACAGACTAGATCCAAAATATTCACCGCACCATTTTCTTCACTTTGATGCATTTTTAAACGCTAGGACAGCTTCAAAAGATTTTCTAACTGATCCGGGTAAGAATAAACATTAAGATAATTTTGACAAGAAATATCAAAAAATATTTAAACACCTGCAATTTATATTCAATGCTGAACATTAGTATCTGACTTGTAGTTCATTAGCACAAACCAATAAACAGACAATATGAAAAAGCCTTAATATTCTAAATACCTCTAAACTCTAGAAAAAGACACACATCTTGCTTTTACAACATCCAAATTTGGGATGTAAGAAAACTATGATTGAATTCTGTCTACTGGTCTCCGTTTTAAATTTCGTCGCTACAGAATAGACTTTTTCTTAAACAACACCAACAACAAGAAACATAAACTATCAGAATGACTGCCCTACATATGATATATCACCTAAGTAAACTTTTGAATTGATAGATCTGAGGATAGTACTTTTTTTCATTTTAAGTATCACAGACTATTTTTGTAGCATGAAATTATATACATTATATTTTTTAGTAAAAGCAACAAAATTATTACATTTTGTTTTGTTTCTACAGAAATTGGAATTATTAACGATATGACAAACGAGACATTTCAAAATATCTTCGGCTTGATTCGTAAGGCCTCATATGGCTTTGCAATTGATGTTACTGGGTCGATGAGAGACGACATAGACAAAGTTGCCCAGACATGTCGAGAAATAGTATACAATGTCACAGGTACCGTGAATGAACCTTCCAACTATGTCTTGACAACGTTTTCGGATCCAGGTATTTTATTTCACAAAAGCTTCACAAAAGCTCGACAACATTTGTTTCATTGGCCTAGGAATGACTTATTTGTACAACCCATGCCAGTCCATATCATTATTTA
Source organism: Geukensia granosissima (assembly GCA_032357055.1). Taxonomy (NCBI): domain Eukaryota; kingdom Metazoa; phylum Mollusca; class Bivalvia; order Mytilida; family Mytilidae; genus Geukensia; species Geukensia granosissima. The sequence goes on from JAULBM010052010.1 coordinate 8,479, forward strand.
TACCATCATACTGCATTTCTCGGCAACAAACAAAATTTTCTTAATTTGCCTTCTTTTCCAGTCTTAAGAAATCTATTAGTTTAACATAAGATACATTTTTGAGATGCATATGCCCCAAGTCCAGTACAAAATATCAGTGTAAGAAATCACTCAGTCACACAGAAGACAAGATTAACTAACAGAATCAAATGACATACTGTACATAGAAAAATAAATAGAAGATTGTACTTAATAAACATTTATTCATGACAAAACCGTATCAGTATTAGTATAAGGTGCGCTGGATGGTGAGCTGCTTTCTATATCCACGAGTGGCACCAAGAAAGTCAAAGTCACAAATTGTGAAGACTTACTTGGAAATCATCACATTGTGTAATATCATAGTATATACTTGGTCATTAATATGGGATATTGACATTTTCTGAGCCAAAAATACATCTTGAGCAAGAATGCAAAAAATCGTTACGCAAATCTCATTATTTTACTACAATCTACAAAAATGTCCGATTAAAGATTTTTGTCCGATGGCTAGTTTTATGAGTTCTGAAAGCTACTTTTTGTGACAAAATGCTAATATTGTAATCCGGATAGAATCTTTTCAAATGTTTTATATCATCCAATTTTATCATTTAACTATCCTGTAATATCATCCTGCAAGCATTTACTTATAAGAATGATGTTTGAAAAAAATTAGCAATGCCTATTTCTAAAGTTAGTTCGATAATAAAAATAATCCATATTTATGAACAAGAGTATATTTATACATATTGAAGTACATATGTTTTTGACAGTGCAAAAATGCTATATAGAGATTAAAGTTAAGACGATAGTATTTTTTATAGTTCAAATTTAATTATAATCTTATATTACATTGCAAATTTTTTTATATGAGTTTTTTTAGTTCGTTGAGATGACAACTTTTCTGGTCATGAATGAAAAGTAAAGTTTTTATTGTGTGTTTCAACAATGGTAGTTCACTGACGTATTCTTGAATTATATTTATGTTAAAATATTTGTCACATTACAGAGGATTTGACAAAGCATATCATAACAACTGAGGATGGCTATTTAATGAGTTCTACGATTGACAATTTAATAGTGTCAGGGGGCGATGACTGTCCCGAGTATTCTATGAGCGGATTACAATTATGTAATATTTTTATATATTCATACACACAGTTGAATCACGAAACAATATAGTAGAAACACTATTTTTGATCTTGATTCATGCAGTTATAAGGGGCATAAGAAAAAAGACAAAAGCCAAATAAAATTACAGAAGATATATACACCACAAACAAAAAAATGGCTATCTCGAAATCATAAATCTAAAACAGGTGAAACCCATATGACAATAAAATATACTCTGTCAATACATTTCGTAGATTGCTTATCCATATCAAGCAATATTATCATGTCATTAGTTTGTTAGTATAGAACATGGACTATAGTTAAGCATGTTTTAGCTTAACGAAAATATCGTGTAATAAAGATCTGAATTCAGCGTAATGATCGTTTTGTATGTCGCGTCGAATTCTGTAGTTATCTAATCAAACCTTGATAAAAGTTCACTTTATCAACATAGATTTTATTAATAAGAAAATGATCTTAATCGTAGGTATTATTGAGAGTGACGAAAACTCGAATATTTTTCTTTTTACGGATGCGGATGCAAAGGATGAAGAGAAAAAAAATGATGTAATGAACCTTGCTGTTGCTAAAAATATAAAGGTTAATCCCATATTGACAGGAAAATGCTCCAAACGTAAGAAAAGAGAATCAGGTCAGTGGCAAGTTAAGTTTTTATTGCTTATCGTTAATTTGGTCTATTTACTGCAGACATTTTTTCGATTAAGTATTTTATTCTTAAGTTCAGTACTTAGTTCCTTTATTCTTTTACTCTATCTTAAATAGAATATTACTTGCATCTTAGCCTATGTTTACATCTCAAAAATGTACGGTGTGAGTTACAAATATGTATGTCAAGTTTTTTGTGGTGTTATTTTCCGTATTGTCAGTAAATATTATATATGGTTTTATGATAGTGCATGTCCGTATTGTCAATAAATATGTATGTCTGGGTTTCTGGTGTTGTATGTCAGTATTGACAATAAATACAGATTAAAACATGGCTTTCCCCATATCGACCAGTGCCAATGGAGGGCTGATATGGGTCTAGGATTGAAAACGGGGCTGATGTGAAAAAGGCCATGTTTTAAAGTGATTTTTGTAAACTTCAATATTATTTCGGCTAAGAAAGATATTGTAGGTTTATATTTATTAAATTAAAGGAAAATGAGAAGACAGAAGATCTTTGAAAGTTTGAAAATCAAACGATCAGAAAAAATTTAAACCCTCTTTCCTTTGCCGACTAATGCTTTACTAATCTTCGTTGATTATATATCCTCTTTTGAAAAAAGAGTATGGAGGTAGATGTCAAGGAGATCATATCTCTAATATATATATGATTGAATCTAGATTTGCTTACAAAGCCTTAAACAAAAGTGGAATTCCTCTACTTGTGACGAACGTGTAAACATGAAATTTGGCTTTATATGCATTATTCATTAATACAAAAAAAATGTAAAAGACTTAAAGAAACCAATGAACTCCTGATTAACAACATTCACATGATACTATTTTCTACGGTTAACATATTTTGCTAGATCAAAACAAGCCAGTTATTAAGTTTCATTTGTAGGTCGGAAGAAACGCCAAACCGAATCAGGATCAGATGTTTATTATGAAATTGCAGCTTTTACAGGAGGTGAGGTGTACCGAATAGGTCGAAGTGACATTTCAACAGTCATGAAGAAAATAGTTGAGGTTGGTATGAAGGAAATACATAAAAGAGTGTTAAAACAGTTCTTTTCATAAGACTGCTTAAGTTATGCTTCTTTGAATTTGAAAATTTAATGCAGTGGTTTGGATTTATATCCGCGTTTGTTTTTACAGACTTTAAACATTAATTTTTAAAAACCATGATACTCTTCATTGTATCATATGTGGAAAAAACATGACGACCAATGTTGCCTCACGATATTGAATTTCATTATGCTGTATATATAGTTCAATGGGAACCATCTCATCAAAATAATTTAAACCAAACCATGTGATAGTCAAGACCCCAAAAATAGTCGAATAATTGGTACACGGTAGAAATGGATTTTACATTATTGTAAGTTTTTTTTCCATCTCCTATCAGAACATTTAAGTTTTCTTAACCTGTGTTACCTTATTATGGTCAAGATCATTTTTACTTAGATTGCGATATGAAAAGGACACAAATCATCAACATTCGACAATTGATTTACCATAGTTTCGTAAAGTCATTCACGATTCCTTTTTTTTCCTGTCGTGCAAATGAGAGAGAGAGCCAGTATAAATCTCTTGGTGCTTGATGTTTTTCTCCGGCAAACAAAGCACCCAATGTGGAGCTAGTGTGACGTAAATAGTTCATGGAAGTACTTACAAATGAATTCTAAATTTTTCTAATTTCCAAACCATGCACTTGATTGAAAGTCAATAAGTAGACAGTCATATTACTATCACAGAAGTCCCCTGTTGAACATATCAAAGGTGCTACATAAAAAACCCTTCAAATACCTTTTTATCTCAGTGTCCTGTAAGTGTACTACAGCCATAATATCTGTCCGTTTGACTAGTGCCTTATCGCAATTAAATAACTTGTCATGCAATACTCCAAAAAATCGTAGGAATATAATAGTATGAATCTTTTTGTAGTTAGCACAATTCACCTGATGTTTGAAATGTTTGATAAAATATTTGAAACTGTTAAACCCCTCCTTTATACTACAATTATCAGTAATATTAAGAAACAGGAATTTTCATATCTCATTGAATTGATATTTGAAAAAAAAGATAAAAATGAAAAAACTGTAACAATCATTGAGTTTTCTAATCGAAAACATGAAAAAGGTTAATACAAAAGATACACCTACTGGACTTGTGAGGAAATGGTACATTCAATTATTTTCTTCTTGATAATAGCAATATCAGATTTAGCGAAAGAACTAGGAATTTCTGTTGGTAACATTATGCTCCGTTACTTGCACACTTGTTCTTTTTACAGTTTATGGCCATAAAGACCATTTTAAATCTAATTAAGTAGATAAATTTAATAATAGCTACCGCTTTATTTTTCTCCAAAGACGTCCCTAAAATTTACCCTAGAGAGCTAACTTTGATAAAGCTAATCAGGAGACCAGCAGTTTTATCCTTCCTCGATTTAAATCTACTGTTTCAAAGGTAAATCAAAACTAAAACAAACTACAAGAGTAAGGGTGTCTCGTTCCCTTTTGTAAATGTTTCTTCATTGATGGGGACGTTTCTTTGCCTCCTTTATACGATGCATATATTCGATCTCTTTTTTGGCTATGTACGCAGAAATGTTGTAGATTTGAATTGACACAATCTCTTTTATTACCAGCAAAGTATTTAGTCAGGGCTTTCGTTGCCATTATTTAGTTTTACCAAATTCTTTCATTAAATAAAGGTTGTACCTGCAAACAATGGATTAAAACATGATATCACATCCAAACTTTTATGACATTTGGTAAATACAGCTCGTAAAATTAACATAGCCACCTACTTATGCGCCTCTCCCAAACCAGGAAGCTGTTTTCCAGTGGAAGTCGTTGTTTTTATGTTTAAGTGTTAATCATTTTTCATTGTATACTTGTTGGGCGACAGTTGCAACATTTGAATATCATCACATTAAATTTTTTGGAGCCTTTCACAGCTTAGCATAGGCTGTGGATTTTTGTCTATTATTAAATACCTTAGTGCAATTTGTATGTTTGCGATTGATTACGTTTAAGATGGCTGCCAATAGACAACAATACAACATCTCCTACTCTATACATAACCTGCGTCCATGATGAAAAGCCTAATGACATCCTTTATGATTTAAAAGGAATTCGAAGATACCAAAGAAGCAGACAAGTCGGGAGACAGACAAGACCATGGCCAAAAATGAAACGAAAGACAAAGATAAAGCACACACCATTACACTGAAAACTAAAACTGGAGTAACAAGAACCCTACAAAAATTATATAATTTTATATGGCCGCCATAGACAATAATATATCATCTCCTTTCTTTGCATAAATTGTGTCAGATCAATTAATTGTGTGTAGTCTTTGCAAACTGTAAACTAAATAATGGCTTTTAGTCTCAATTATTTTTTAAATACTATTTTCTTAATTTTTGTTCCGTACTGCTTTTTAAGAGATTTATTTACACAGAAAGCATTACCAAAATTTTCTCAAGAAAGTTAATTTCTGCGTAGAAATTGAACTGTCTTTCAATGTGTTTCTGCTTTCCAATTGGAACCAATGTTTGCTTTATTTTTTTTAATCAATAGTATGCACATTGAAAAAAACAAATTGAATTTGAATTTGAAAACTATTATGTGCGATCCTTCCGAAATATTTGTTTGATTCTTAGAGGAAACTGTACCTTACAGGTTGCAACACGATCTCGATTACAAGCAACCAAGCGCTATACAAAAAGATCCAAATTAGAGCTTTAATTAGTCTAATTAAAAAAATCCCAAAATAACACGATTTTCATCAAGGACTTGTTTTGTTTAAAAGTTAAAAACTACAAATCGGTAAAGGATAATACGCAAAACATTGGTCCCATGTTATTTTGCAATTTGTTTAATTCATTGAAAGTCCTACCAAGACAATATGAGGGTATACAGACCACAAAACCATTGTTTAATTTATTTTCTGTATTTCAACTACTACAAAACATAAATTAAAAATAAAGCGCTCTGTTTTTCATTTACAATTTATGGCACAAAACATTTTCGACTTGGTTTAAGATCAACCAAAACTGTAACGCGTTAGCAAAATGACAATAACAGAAAGAGTCCTATACGCCACACAATGATATTTTTAACAAGATTATTGCTTTTTGACGGTTCTGTTGTACTTTCAATATTATATTCATCAGCTAAATTAATGATGACGAACAATTTTAGAAAACCTTTCCATCATCAACTGCAATAATTGATGTTTTCACGACAAACCCAGAAGATGATAGTGCTTCGTTTCCAATCGACAGCATGGTGACCGGGTTCTCGGTTTTGATAACCGGTTCTTCTTCTACGGCAGAAATCGATATAAGCTCACTGTCTGGTAAGTCTGCATGTTTTTGAGAAGCTGCCAGTAAAACGTATTTGCGACAGTAAAATTAGAACTTACGAAAAGGTTAAAATACAGTTACATCCCTTCTAATGCAATTGCAATTCAAACCTTTTCAATTATATTAATGCACTTACAAAGAAATTCAGCGAAACATTGTGAACGTCAAGGAAGACGTCACTTGAACATGTTGAAAGCTTTCATCATGAAATGTAAAAGAAATATGAACTACGGACGAATATAGGTTCCACTCCGCGAACGCTTCAAATCTGGATAACATTATTCTAAAGGCACTTTTTCTTTAGACATATAACATTTGATATTACATTTTGTTGGAAAATAGATCTGACAGGTATATATGTAACTAATGACATCCAGATTTCAGTCAATTTTTGTATGGTTTATTATTCAGCTCAGTGAAAGTTTTAATCATAATTTCCTTATGCAAATAAAGTGTAAATACATACCAAAACATATATTTTGACTGACTTATGATTACATAACGTTTCTTTAACGGCAACACAAACTGTGTTTCTAAAATCTTTTTGATGAGTATTATACAATTACAGTTATCTTGTAATTCCAGAAAGATAGTATAGCTAATAAAACAAATGAAAAAAGTGATGCTTTCAAAAATGCAAAAGGAAATGCATTCTGATCTTTGATTTATATATGATAACTGTCATCTCTAGGATCAGTTTCTTATCAAGCGAGCATCGAGAGTCAAGAAAAAGTACTACTTACAGTTAACGTAAGTAAAGTAGAAAACATTAATTAATAAAAAAAAATGAATACCACCGCTTATACTTGGTAACGTTGGTGTTCTGCAATTACAAAAAAACCAGGAATAATAAAGTCCATTAGGCTAAACTAGAGTAAATCAAACTCCATAGGCGGCCATTATAACATTTTTGCTAAAAAAAATTTTACCTGAAGTTCAGTTTCAGTGACACCTATTTTTTCTGAAAGTGCCATGACCCAGGCAAAACATATTAAAACGGTATGGAAGATTTAATGTCATTTAAGAAATTTTCAGCTGATTGACCTCTTGACCCGTCAGTTCAAGCATGTTTAAAAGGTCAAATTTTTTACAAAATATTAGCCTGCCTTTGGATTTTCGTAGAAAACAAATTATGTCATCAATTTCAATAAACTTAGAATTATTTTCTTTCTTACACATTTCTTTATTTCACATTCTAAAACTGATGCAGTGAGACTGTTCACAGCAGTTAAATTGAAAGTTAAAGTCAGTCCTTGTTGTTTCTTTACTCTTTGCTTTTGACTACGGCACTAAGCTAGTTTTAGATTTAGTGTAGTGTAACCTTAAAATGCAAAAAAAGTTTTATTAGTCCCAACTTTTCTGCTTTATTCTGTTCTATCATAGTTTTGCAACAAGTGATATCAATTAAAGCTAACAAGTAACATGTTTTGTCTGTTTTATCGCTTACATTCAAATGTACCCTCTTTTCAAGTTTCAAACAAATCAGTTAAGAAATTACCTTGGAGTTTATCTATGCTGTTTTTTTATAATGTTGGATATATGGCAGAAATAGAATGATCTTACCAACAAATTCTCACATTGTATGCCTAATAAGAGGATTTTAGCCCAATATTCATGAAAAAAACCCAAAATTTCTGGAAAATGGCCTTTTTTATGCCCTCCTCCATTTTTTTGTTATGACGGTCATGATGAAAAAGAAAATTGCATTTAGTCAAAATCTTATAACTAAATTCATAAGAAAACCATGCAATATTGCAGTAATCACAAATATGACAAACTTAACATGTATATCTTTTATATTATTTTAAAGGAAACTGCCTGTAAGGAGTACTCAACATTGCAAGTCTTGTTAAATTACAAGAGCTGGGTATCCCTTAAAACCCAATAATAATATAAAAACTTGAAATTTAATGAAATATATCTTTGCAAAGTCATGAAATTGGTACATTTAATCAAATGTAGTTGAATTGTTAACTTTTTAGCCATAAATTATGGAAATACCTTTGATTTTCTGTGGAATCTAAGTAATCGCCTTTAAAAATGCACAGCTGCACCATATAATAGTTTCAAAAGTGCTACATTTTAAGTGTTTTTATTGGTTAATTCTGTTGCGAAAAGTACATTTGAAGACTGTTCTATGTAAATTTATGAAATTTAAGGCATATTCATGACATATGCTAGGTACAGGCAGATTCTTATATAAGGTAAGGTATACTGTCCCTTTGCTGCAGCAAGAAATAATGGACAAAATAAAAATTGCAATAAATCAATATTTTTTTTAGATGCAATTATTTCTTCATTGAAAACAAGTAAGTCTGTACCTTAATGATGTTGTTTCAAACATATTATGCAAATCCAAGGGGTTAAAATGGGCAGTTTAAAGGGCATTTTGCCCAAAACAGGTATTTTTGTGAATCGTTATGTAATACCAGATATCAAGGTGTAATTTGACACCGGTTTAAAATTTGGCCCAAATCTTGTCACTTAAAGTTAAATTGACAACATGCCCAATATCTTGAGCTTATTTTTTGATATAAAAATGTCAAAATAAAAATATAGCATCCTCCGCTTTTAGGCTTAACTACAGTAAACCAAACTCCATAGGCGGCCATTATAACATTTTTGCTAAAAAAAATTTTACCTGAAGATCAGTTTCAGTGACACCTATTTTTTCTGAAGGTGCCATGACATAGGCACAACATATTAAAAGGCACGGAAGGTTTAATGTCATTTAAGAAATTTTCAGCTGATTGACCTCTTGACCCGTCTGTCCAAGCATGTTCAAAAGGTCAAATTTTAAAATATAATAGCCTGCCTTTGGTAGAAAACAAATCATGTCACCAATTTCAGTAAATTTAGAATTATTTTCTTTCTTACACATTACTTTATTTCACATTCTAAAACTGGTGCAGTGAGACTGTTCACAGCTGTTTAATTGAAAGTTAAAGCCAGTCCTTGTTGTATATTTACTCCTAGTTTCTGACTACGGCACTATGCTTTTTTTAGATTTAGTGTAGTGTAACCATAATGACATAAATAATTTGATATTAGCACAGTTACCATCGTTGAATCATCAATACTCTTCATGAAAAAATTCTGATAAAAAAGGGGTATGCAAAATTACCTTCACTATCCACTCCATTTTTATCTGTAAGACAAAAACAACATTTTCTGTTTAGGCAATAGCAAAACATCGTCAAATGCTAGAATACTTGAGTTACAATAACATTTATCAGATCCCACCAACTTTTTCAATATTAAAATATGATAACCAAATTTTTTTAATGTCAATGAAGTTCCGGAATGCCCACAAAATCAACGAAATGAGCAAATGTTTGGTATGTAAACGTTTTAACGACTGGGGGTTAAAAATCGTTCTTAAATATATTTCGGGACTGGAAGCTTAAGTCAGATAATGATATAAAATTACCGGATATCCAAAAATTGTTTTCTTTTAATGTGTTCATTTTTTAGTTTTATATATTGATTTTTCTGTTCTTGTTCGTCTCTGTCTGTAATCGGGTTTTTCGGGGTTTTTTTGCTATTAAATATACCGCCTCGGTGGTGTAACAGTAAACCTGCCCGCCACTTGTGTGGAAAGTCATTGGTTCGATCACTAGCCGAGTCAACCAAGATAGATTCGAAGATACCAAAGGGGCAGAATTCATTCATCATCATTCATTAATATGCTCTTGTCCTGAATATGCATGAAATATTTGAAGCTGGATGTTAAGCAACATTCTGTCAATCGTTCTATGGACTTGTCCACTTCTTGCTCTGTATGGTTTAATTTTAACCAATTAACTTCGATTAAGATAGGACTGAGATCCCACATTTTTAAAATGGCTATCGATTCGAAGAAGGAACGTATAGTTTGAGAAGACCAGATATGGTGTATTATTGTCAAACAATTTAATATTATTTGATATTAAAATGTGAGTACCATTTATGTATCGATAGTTATTTCTTGAGGTTCAGCATAAATGGTTCAATTTATTGCAAGTTTAGGAAAAGTAACAAGAGCTAAATACAGCAGAGCAGGCAATTGTGGTATGTAAACGTTTAACGACTGGAGATTGAATCCATTCTGAAATTCTATACAACTATATGAGAACTCTAGTCGTAAAAACGTTAAAATACCAATCCAAAATGTTTTTGCACTTCTGTATCATTTTGATCTGTTAACAACATATAGACAATAATATCTTAATAGTAATTTTCAAACTCTGTTCTGCTCTTACTTTTTTGGGTTAAAATGTAAGTCTAGGTATGAAGCTGACCTTTTTCTGTTCAATTTAGTAGATGTAGTAGACATAAGCACCAAATGTAGAATTATTTCATTTCCAATTGTCTTTTTTCCACAGACGACCTTGTATGAAGTCTGTTTCAAACGAATAAAAAATAAACAGCAAGAATGGGTGTGCAGTTGGGTCCCAATATATACATTTCATTGAAACACACGCCCGCCAAATATAACACAAGTGTGTCAATTAAACATTTAACATCTTCAATTGCAAGCATTTTCGTCAGAATAAGAGTGATAAATTCGCAAGGCTTATCTATTCCAATAAACAAAATTTGTACCTGTGTGTTCCATTTGTTAAGAGAAATGTGAACCAAAGGTCCTAATTTAAGGTTTGCTTAGAATGAATAATTACAGTAGAAAAGTTCTTGTTTTATCAATCTTCTAAACATTATAAACAACCGTATTTGGATGGTCTCACAGAAAATGCTGTTTCCATCCTATCGACAGTTGTTAGAAAGGTTGGTCATATTTGTCAACATGGATATTTTTTAAAGTTTTTTCTAACCTTATTATCTTCCTTGCCAATTTTATTTGTTTATTTACAGGAACCTTTACCGGGAAAATACAACCTAACAAACAATGGATATAATACTTTGCAAATCAAAATAACTGCAGCGACATATGTTGATTTCGATTTCGCTATATTTGAAATATCTACTGATGGGAAATTTATAAGTTTATCCGGAAATCCTATTCTAGGTAAGAGAAAGAAGAAAACAGCTAAAGAATATTGTTCTTCTATAAACGACAAAGATTATTTTTGTTGAATAACTGTGACATTTAGGAGCCCTCTAAATGAAATACCGACACAAGCGGTATAAGTTTCTCGACGTTAGAAGATTTTTAATATGATATCATTTCGCAATAACCATAATATTGAAGAATTTTTTAACTCAATTCCAACTTTAGTTTCCGATCATTACCATGAACTCCTAACAAAGGTCTTCAGCATATCAAACCATTGCGTTCCATTCTTATGATCATTTTATTTGTTATGATATTTATAAGTACGGCGTTGCTTCTTTTATTCGTTAAAGGATAGTAGTGTTGCTTATTTTCTATCGTATTCTTTTTATTTTTAAACCGAGACATTTGTGCTATATGATTATGAACACATAATTTTTGTACAAGTATTTTGAAGAAAAAACATGCTGGTCAAAACTAATTTTTAACGTGAACAGAAATTGTAAATGTAAATTTGGTTACGTGTGAGGCTACAAATGAAATTATACGTATCAAAATATGATTTCATGTCCATTTTAATGTTTGATATTTTGTTAAAAGGAATTCGAAGATACCAAAGGGGCAGACAGAAATCGTTAAGTCGAGGACAGACAAGACCA
>JAULBM010052011.1:0-10503 GCA_032357055.1 Geukensia granosissima
TGCTAACTTGTTTCCGTCCTGAATATGCATGAAATATTTGCCAATGGACGTTAAACAACAATCAATCAATCAATCAAACCACAATCAAATTTTTTTCTAAATTAAATAACTCTGATATCAAATTAAATAAATATATAAAAATGAAACCATATTATAAAATAAATTTTAACAACTTTAAATCTTTCATTCAAAATTAATAAATAACTGAACCCGTTACGACCGATCGACTTAGAGCATTAATTTGCCGTGAAGGACGTTAAACCCCCTTTTCGCATTTTACAGGTACGGGACGCGGTTTTTTATGTGTATATATACCTAAACAGTATGTAAAAATACCTATAGCTACACAACTGTCGAAACCATGCTGATCAGTGACAGCAGGATGTTAAAATATCCCCATGCAGTTATTTTGTCAACTTTTGGGAACTGCTAAATTTGTTTGATGTAGTAATAAACACATGAATTAAAGGAACAGGGAAAATAGTAGTGATGATAGGCATAGAATATACTATAAGGTTACTGGAATATTGTCTAAACATGTGTTTTCAACGGAGACTGGAAAGAAAAGGAAGTATTTAATTGCAGTTAACACAATTTTCCCACCCTCCAAATTATATGCATACCGTATCCCTTTTAGCATAGTTTTGGTGTTCGTGTATTTTCACGGCATATGGTATAGATTGGTAAGGGTTTTTTTTATTGTACCATATCAGGGTACCGATTAAATGACCGTTACAGTACTTGGAATTGCGTTAAACAGGATTTTACCAGTAAAACACTACTCCTAATAAACCATAAAATATATTGGTAGCCCACCTTTATCAAAATGTCTTTCTGATCGTTGGCTAGATTCATGCATTGAAAAATAGTATCTCCCTTCATATAATTGTAATAACCTTTTTATAACTTCCAAACTGCAGGTTTTTTGGTGGGGTCCATGTTGTTCATTTGTTTTTTAGTTTTTTAGTTTTGAGTGTTGTGTTTTTGTCGTTTTGATCTTGTCCTCGTTGTTCTCCAGATTTTGTCAGTACTTTTACATTTCCCTTTTCCTCGAATATCCCCTTGGTATTTCTTGGCACATTTTTTGTACCTTATGATTTGATGTTCAAGTCCCAATTCCTTGAGATTCGGGTTCAAGTCAAATGTCAAGTTCTACATTTTTTCCTATGCATGTTCCTTTACAAGGTTATAAAGCAAACAAAATGGTGTCACATTGAAATGAACCATTTCTACAATTGGTTAGGTCTCACTATATAGTTTACCTGGAATGGCCTCTGGACACAATAGTTCCTTCAAAACATAAGAAATGCTCTGGCAGGGTGATGTGTTTTTAAAAGATAGTTATGTACCTGTTTATGTAAAGGGGATATGTTTAGGTAGTTATAGGAAATTTATAGCAAAAGTGTTCTTGGTGATGGTATTTTGAGTAATAATATCAGTAAACAGGCCATGGAAAGTTCCTTTTGTCCAAAAATATTCATATGATGAAAACATGTATTTTCATGACAATTCAATCAGACAGATTTTTTGAAAAAAGTCCTAGCTAATGACCATATTTTTGCAACTGATTTTAAAAATTGTGTTTATTTCTTTTCCAACGAGGTACAAAATTTATGCATCGGTACCCGTATATGTTCAGGCCCAGTTGTTGAACATTGCTCTTTTAACATTGAGTTCAATGGAAAACGTCGAACCGTATAGTGAGACCTTAAATATAAGTAATGTTATTGAAGTTATTTCCCCTAAAACTTTTGAAATAGTCACTATACATCAAAAAGCAATGGGGACTTTCAGTCCAAAATTGAATACTTATGTGGGTATAGTCCAAATAGACAAGATAAATATGAAACAAACTGAAAGATAAAAGAACACTGTAAGAACAAATCCCATTTGCTGTGCGCAACATCCGTCGTTGAATTCGAGAGTAACATCACGGGTCACATTCCAGATTTTGACTTAGGTCTCTCAGCACTTCTACTTTCAAGGAATATAAGATACGGAATAATGAAAAGATGCAAACTGTTAAGGACACGGAAAGGCATTTTCGATATGATTGCTTTAAGCTGATCTTGTTATATCATAAAAAAAAACAATCAGGATCTGATAAAAAGTCAGAATACTCAAGCTGTATAAATATTTCTTTATGCAAAATGATACTTTGGATGTTAATGATGTACCTTACATATATGAAACCTAGACGATCCAACTTCTTAAAGATCCAACCATTTTATTTTCTACAGAAGGATGCCAATGAGACTTCGGGTTGGCCAAAAAAATCTTTCCCAATACAGAGATACGAGAAATATCGTCTGACATTGAGTTGGTAAAAGTGAATATTTTATTGCTGAGAAAGCTTGAATATTTTTCATTCAGTTTATGCTTTACTTTATGATATAACAAAATTTGTAAAATGTAAAAAATTTACATTTCAGCGTGTGCTTTGAAAAGATTTTGTGGACTAAAAAGTGTCTTTCAAATTTGAATTTGAAGAAAAACTGCAAGTGGAATTTTGTGTTTTCCGAAAAGTGACCATATGTATTTTCGGGGTTAGTACTGATGAAGTATGATAAGATTTCTGATAATCAATTGTACTTCGCCTGTACAAAGTATAGGAACCAATGAAGTACCCTCGGAGTCCGTGTCCGAAGCAAGTTCACAGAAACTGAAATAGTCATTAATCATTCTTCAAAAGAAAAAGGAGATTTAATTTGATTTTTGTATGAAAAAGCCATTCAGAACTAATTAATTAATTACTAACAATAACAGGTTTCCGGAGGCAATCAATAACGGACAAATATCCACACCATGGGATAATCTGTAAAAGCCCCCAAAATAAATTCGCAGTTATGTTAGAGTGATTTATTTTGCTATTTTGGTCTTTAAAAAAGTTGGTATTTAGATGATTTTTTTGTGCGACGTCACGTGATCAAATACTTGAACTCTGATTGTTTAATCGGTGGCGTTCAGTCATATAACTTAAATCATGTTAAATACACACCATCCCCGAACAGCTGATTCGACTATTTCGGATGTTGATGGTTAACCATGCAGCCAATTTGAATATTTCGACCTGTTAATATTTTAACACAGTTCACGGAAAGACATTGGAAGGTAGTTTGAAGTGGGTGACTTATTAAATTAACGCTTTTAACAAGTAAACAGCATGCTGAATATCATGGACTTGCCGTTATTTTCTTCAAGATAAAACTATTGACTGTTTTAAAAATATAGTTGACAATATGATCACGTAAATGGTAAAAATTAAATTTTCATGTGCAGATAAGGTTTATTTGTAGTTATTTCGCTTCTGTGCAAAACCTTACTGTAATCATGCGTGTACTTAAGGATATTATGTCCTAACTTAAAACCGTTTTGAATATTCAGAAAGTTTCATTTTACTTGACTTATCACCTTAAGAGCTTTAGTTAAAGGTCTTTCATTTGCTTCAATAATACAAAATTACCAATGTTAAAAAAATATAGAAAATTTAGGTATGCTATATGTACATTTCAAAGAGTAACCTCTCATCAGTAGCATTAGAACCGAAAAATTGGAAGTCAAACATTCAAATATAGCAAAAGAAGCACTCAAATCCAAACAAATCGAAATGGGAAGCCAAATCCGACGGCAGGAATAATTGAATTTAATGTCTTATTTCAAGTACGTGGATCAGATATTGTCTATGTTTGGCTCAATCAAACATATTAAATGTTATAATTCAAGTTCAAATTATACAGTTAATGTTCTAACCGCTTCATACATTGTTTCAAATTTTATAATTTATTGTAAACGAAAAATATAAAAATAGGAGATGTGGCATGATTGTTCATGAGTCAGCCACCCACCAAATGACAGTACAATTTAAACTTCAACAGGTTACATCTTATGATTTTTCAGGAAATCGGGTGACTGGATGAAATGGTTGAAGAAGATTATATTTAAATTGTTGCATTTATTTTGTCACAGAAGCCAAAAGAAATACATTTTATTTAGCAATTGCATTTCCTAATTGAATATGGTGGCATTTTTGGATATTTATAGATATGGATTATGTTGAGTCCTACAAAAAGTATATCAATATGCAAGTATAAAAATTCTAAATACAATACATTATGGATCAGATTTTAGGAAAAATATGGGGGATTACAACAATGCAGTTTTTATATCACGGAATTAAAAAAAAATGGTTGTTTTTCAAGTATGGATCCAACTGAAATGAATGTGCGCTGAATACGAATTCAATGATTTATATTTTTTTTCAAATGAACATGTTATCCGTATGGAACCAGTGATTCTAGATCTGGCTTTAATGAGTAAATGTGCATTTATTATGGATCTGAGTCCTAAATATAATTCTTAACATTGATCAAAGGAATAAATATAATTCTAAATATGGATCTAAGGAACAAATATGATCCTAAATATTGATCAAAGGAATAAATGTGATACTAAATATGAATTTAAAGAGTCAATGTAATTCTTAATATAGATCTAAAGAATAAAGATTCCAATATGTATTTTGGGAATGTGTTTGATTTTAAATATGAATTAAAGGAATAAATGTGATTCAAAATATGGATCTCAATTTGATAAGAAATGTGGATTCTCAGAAATAAATAGCTTAAAAGTATATTTAATTGTTTGAGCGAAGAGGTACTTAATATCTATGGTTATATCAATGCTACAAAATTACTATTTAAACAATTGTCTTCATTATGATTCTTGTTGTTTAATAGATTCCAAATAATAAAAATCAATGTTTCAAATCTTACAAATCCAAACGAATGAGTTTGGTTTCAAATGGTGTTTTTTTTTTCAAAAAGGACCAGTAAGTCTTAATCACTGTTCAGATAAAGACCTTATGTTTTGTGTTTTTACAGCTCATTCAGCCATGACTTTGGCAACTTCATTTCAAGTCAAATGTCATGGGTTAGTATGAGAAACAGCGAAACAATATTTACAAATTTCCAATGTCACCTTATTGCTGAAAAATTGTTACAGTTGATTGATAAGGTTATAAAACTTAATATTAATGGTACTTTAGTGGTCACTTAAGTAAATTGAACCTATTGATGGTAAAATATGAATTAACACAATAAATAACATTTCAAAACAAAACTTAACATCATTTGGCTAGAAATGTATGGTCAAAATGCACCAAAAGTTTTTTTTACATTTAACACTAAGTCTATTTAAGTCCAGTAGATGTAGAAAAGCAGGATCATTTTTATTGTAGCAGATGTAAGGTGTTCAAATATAAAACTTTTTTAAGATTTCAGAGCCAGCAGTCTGACTAAAAATAATCACTGATACTCAGGTCAATACAGTTGGAAAACCAAACAAATTTACTGTTTAAATGATTTACCTTAAGCCTGATACTCACATCTTTTCTCCTTTTACATGTATGTACTAGGGTTCAAAAATGAAATCTGACAACAGCTATCAAGTAGTTTCATGTATTTAGGCATGGAGCTTCGAACACTACATGTATACAGATAGGAGACGCAGCACTAATAATTGTATACATTTAAAGAAACACAGTGATGAACCTCATATTGAAACATCTTTTGTAGAATTATTTATTGCTTACAAGTGCATAAAGCTATATACTGAATCAGTCATTTGTTCATGAATTTCATTTTTTGTGTGTTCTGCACATTTTAATACAATGTAATATTTTTCTTATATAATAAACGTGCAATGCCAATGACACACCTAGGTATAAGAAGTCCAGTGGCTTCAATTTCTATCAATCAAAAAAAGTTAAAATTAACACTGATTTGTAGAAATTCAAGCAACTGTGCTCTGCAGAAAGCACAAGCAGATTCAAGTAGACAAAGAACCCTCCTTATGCTTAATATTAATTAAAGTGCCAATGAAAAACACAAATTATTTCTAATTTTGTATAATGTAAAGAAAAACAAATAAAACAAGTAGATTTTTTAAACCTTACATATAAAAGGAATCCCTACCAAAATAGATAAGTTTTTCATTCATTTTATGCTTCATTGACTCTGTTTTAGTCTTGCGTCCGACCTTATAAAACTTAAAATCCAAGCGTCCTACCGCCTTATACTATATATGTGTGCTTGTACACCTTGGAAGACTATCGCTATCGCAACCAATACAGGTCAATTCAACTTACATTAAGTGCTCTAGAGGCGTTTTACAGCTTCCGTTATGGTATGGTAATTTTTATTATTTTTATGTAATCAATTTTAATGTATAAACCAAAACTAAATGAGGAACATATAATGAATCAAACTTTAAACAAGTAGTTAGGCTTTCCAATCTTTAATTATCTGATATTGATTTACTAGTAACTTTAACTAGTGTTGGTTATAAGTATTAAATGTGATTGATAAGTTGATAATATGATTGCATATGATGTTGATCAATTTCCTCTACTCAAACAAGACATACTCTTAACATTGACTATTTTTTGAAAAAAAAAATAAAATCACTACATTTAATTTGGTCCAAAAATGGATACGGTTTGACTGATCCTCCTACTTTTGACCCCTGCGATGTCTAATTTGAAGGTAAATTCAGAAAAGCTCTTTTTAAGCAGTTAATTCTGGGTTTTGAATATTTGTTCATCATTTGAAAGATGTGGATTATGTCGTTCTGGCATATATTCCTTATTCTGTATTTTTAATGCATATACTACTGACAATCTACACAATATCAAATATTGTAGAAAATTTGGTTAAATATATGACACAGTACAAACTTATGCGAAACTACTTGATAATTAAATAGATAAGGGAAATATAAGTAATAAGCATGGAACAGTCATAATTTTACTTATAATGCATTTTTGAAAATAATTAGGTCAATAAATAATACACAGTGAAATATGTCCATATTGAATTTTTTCCGTAATTAACTCTTTCCCTAATATGATGTATTACTTCTAATTCGATTTATATAACGAACGTCGATCATGTAACAATATCATATTTGCGAATTAAATATAATTAAATGTCACTGCGATCAATAGGTGTATTCAGTAAGGCAACAACCATTTTCTTATCTGCGCCTGGGATTTTTTTTAAATAAATATTTTAACGGCCTACCTGACAGAAAAAAAAATTAGACTTTGCATTGTAGTGAAAAAAAATTATGCTGTCACCTTCTAGAAAATACTAGATGTTCGTGACACCTATAGATCTGGGATGGGGTGCATGGATTGGAAAAGAAAAAAACCGCGTTATCTCGAAAATGTCATGGTAGGAAAAAATTTTTGCTTTCCTTCTCACAAGAAAAAAGTATTTTGTCGGGGGAAAGTTTTGAAAAAAAATTATGAACACAATGAAAATCCCAGGCGCCCCCTCCCTCCCCCCACCCCAGTTGTTGCCTAACTGACGTATTTAAAAATAGAAACAGAAAGCACAGTCTGTATGGAAAACCTAGATTATGATACTAGGGGATTTTTGTTGTTTCCCCAAAGTGATGCCAGATTATTTTTAGCAGGTATGTTTTAATTTATGGTATTTTTATATTTGGGGAAAATACTGCGGTTTTGAACATGTGATGATGCAGACCAGCTTGTCAAATATGTATCAAATATCTCCCTCGAGGTTGGGCGGTCATAGAAATAGTCGTAAGCTTTCTTCGTTTTCTCACCTACATGTAGACAATTTCTTAGGGGAGTCCATTGATTGAGCGGAGTGTATCATGTGTATAAATACTAGACCAACTCTTACCATAGGAAATGCAGAGAAGAATCTCCGTGCTGGAAGCATTGGTAATGCTAAATTTCCTGACCTTAACAAACCTGATCAACAGACTACATACTGATTTAACTTGTTACCGTCCTGAATGTGGCTGAAGTTTTTCCCAATCAGAGTAAAGTTCTAAACGTCGACAATTTCATGTTACTGTAGTTTGCATTCAATATTTTGCTGTTTATTTACTCGTCTTCGATATGTTGAAACCACGATCCGCTATTATGGCGTAGCATAAATAATTCTGAAAAATACACATCTAAACGCGAAGTGATTGTGATGATTTGAATTAAATCGTAATAAAACAAATTACTGGGGTAAATTTTATCTATAATTAGGGATTTCCTACTGTTTCACTTCCAGTTCATTTTTGTAATTTGAACTTCATTCACAATTTTAAACTTTTAAATGGGAATAAACAAAAATTTTACACAGGTCTACAACTTTCTAAGGAATAAAATACACTGTTTCATTTAACTTTTGATTATTTCACTAAAATAAAGCTTTACTTCCCTTGTTCAAATACTCAAAACACTCGAATTATCCCGCCCTACATGTACACGTCGCTTGGAATAGGGATAAGGAAATGGCCGAAAGAAGATGACTTCACATTTCACCGACTACAGAAATGTAAAATTCCAATACAAAATATGTAATATTAACATATAATGCGAAGTCATTTATAACAGGACTAGTTGGACGTTAAGCAGCACTCAATATCAATCAATCATTATATTATTTATTCATTAGAACATGTATCATATACCTAAATTTTTCATTGTTCAATAAATAAAGATAAAAAATGGCTTAATCCGTATCACATGCAGTATCACATCTTACTATTAATATCTGTAGGGTCTAATGGTATTTGTTACAAAATGCTAAAATATGTTCACTTGAGACAACATTGGAACAAATTCAGAAGGAAATTAACAGTTAGTCGCATCTTCACTGAAAATCCTCTTATATCTTAGGACCAGTGATGATGCAAAATACTTCAAAATAGAAACAGAAAGTTCAGTGTGCATAGAAAACCCTGGATTTATTTTTGTTTCTGTTAAAAGGAATTCGAAGATGCCAAAGGGGCAGACAGAAATCGTTAAGTCGGAAGACAGACAAGACCATGGCCAACAAAAAAAAACGAAGCACAAACATAGAACACACGAAAAAAAGCTGGAGTAACGAGAAGCCGACAGAAAACTATTGTGAGTTCAGGTGCTCTGGAAGGGTCAGCAACTCATGTTTTTAAATCATTCTAGAGGTGAATCAAATATGGATTCTCAAAAATTCCGACCATCTGTTAGAATACATCAAAGCAATAGATTTTTTTCTTGCAATAGCATCAAATTCAATTTATCGATCCTTTTTACTAAACTCAAATAAAACTTAAAAAGCTTTAATTAACCTTTGTTTTGTTGAAATTGCATATTTGGTTTTGGAGAGGAATTAACCTTTTTAGTATATTACGCATGTGTAATTTCAACAGACTCATATCATTCAATGGAAATCAAATGCGCACCCATTTTCGACCATCTATTCCTTTATTCGTAAGAAGCTGAATTCATACACAGGCTTCTTCAGAGAAAAGAGAAAATTTGACTGTTACTGTTTTTTTTTCTTCTTCTTTTTTTTTTTTTTTGCTTTCCCGCTCCTCCATATAGATTACAATCTTTCACTGAATAATTTTAAGGGTCATGACTATTTTAACAACATCCATCCCAATCCCTGGAATGAAATATACTACAGAAACAGAAAGATCTGCTTCACACCTAGACTAACATCTAAAAATTAATTTTCCCATTGTTAATTTTCCGTTCTTGTATTGCAACAATTTAGCTGAACCCTGATAAGAATTGTATATTTACTATTTGACATGCTACTTCCGGACTTGTGCTTCCAATCAGAATTTTATTGATAGATTGTTTCTCTTTAAAAGAGAGCTACTGACCTAATATTTGACTTGAAACTTTGAAGTCATCACATCAATTTTTTTCGGTCGCAATCATACTTTGGTTGACCGGTACGAAATATTCATTTCATAAATGGCAATGGATATCTTCCCGTCTTCGTGACAACGACCATGTTTCTATACCTGTTCAGACGAACATGGATTTTAACTAAAAACCGGCTTTACTACTAAATAGACCGACGAGTGAATAGTGGAACAGAAGTTACTTACCCTTCTGAAGCACCCGAATTAAACCTTGTTTTTGTAAGGTTTGTTTTACTCTATATGGTTTTCAGTGTTACGTTATATACTGTTATATACTATGCTTGTCTGTTTTATTCTGTTGGCCATTGTCTTTTATGTACACTGGCAACGATTTCTGTCTGGCTCTTTGGTATCTCCGAATTCTTTTGTAAGGCATATTGCGCATGAAAACTAAAAATGAATACATTTAAACATCCAATGATGGTTAATCCGGTCAGCAAATGAGTTGACCGATGATTATACGTTAAGAATGATTTATAATGCAAAATAACTTTAACCGACTATTACGGACAACATCACATCCCGAGAATGGTGTTTTCAGTAAAAACAATCGAGTTATTTTGTAAGCTATTCTATGGGAAAAGCCATATATTCTCTTGACCTGTAGATTTGTAAAATCCCTTTGTTTAGTCTTTTAGACATTTACACCATAACTTTTCATATTGATATTTATATCAATCCAAAGGTTTTAATATCTTGCTTCTATATAAAGAAATAGTTGTAGGCACAGCCTATCGGTGAAGCGGAGTCAGTCCAGATAATCATAACGTCTGCTGAGGG
>JAULBM010052032.1:0-10503 GCA_032357055.1 Geukensia granosissima
TAAAAATGGTTGACATAAACATACCAAAGATTGTCAAAAGTTATGTCCCTTTACATAGGTCTACTCCCTTAAGGTATGAAAAGTTCATTTGGTTGCGGGTAAAAATCCGAACATAGAAAATTGATGAGAATTTGGGATTATATTCAAATTTTCAGTATCTTAAATTTCCATGCTCAGATTTGTTCCCAGACAAAAATAAAGAGTTTTAGGGCCATTTGGCCTTTCATGACCTCATTCCCTATTTGGTAATAATCCTGACTGTTTATAGATTTTGTGATTTTAGTGCAATAATTTGTTTGATGAAAAACACGAAGTCATTACAAAATTAAAACAAAAGACAAACAGAAACACAGTTTCATTGTGTTGGTCATGTTCATGTCTGTTTTCTGACTTAACAATTTATGTTTGCTCATTAGGTCTTGATTGTCTTTGAAACTTTTTTTAAATTTAAATTTTTAAGATGTAAATGGAGGAGAATGAATGTCATTTTTTTTTAAATTCAGATTTAGTAATCTTATTGATTTTTTCAGAACTATTCAGTACTTAAAAATATTTTTACATTGTAAATCAAAGCTGACCGCATTCTTTTATTATCCTTGAAGAGAAGAAAAGGTGTTTAGTGCGAAAAAAAACCGTTTTTATTGAAAGCTAAAATTGTTAGAGGATCTAACTTTGATTTCTCTTAGATAATTGCTTAAAAATAGCTTATAGCCCCTGTTTTATTATTTTCTCTGTTTTTAATCGTTTTCATCATACCTTTGAATTACGGAGACCAGTTTCCGGGTTGTTTTTTGTCCGAATTTTATTGTTTGCCATTGACATATAACAACCTGTTTGGAATTTCTCTTCATAAATATTTGTCAAGCAGTTCTCTATTTAGCAACATTTACCATAAACACGTTGTTTTTGTAAGGAAATTGGGACAATAATCGTTTGTTAACTTTTGATTTATTTAGAAGGAAAATAGTAGTAACCAAAAGGCAACAGGTCCTGTTGTCTGATCAAACCTATCACTCAATTAAAAATCATATTAACACAAAAAGATGAATTTAAAGCCTAGTCAAACAATTTTTTCGCACGTTGATTGCATTTCCGATGTATGAAATTATCATCAAATTATATTGATTAGAATGATTCCATTCATTTTTAAAACTTTTAATGATAAAATTATTTTTCGTCAACTTCATCATCTCACTTCACTGGATATTTCAGATGATATGTGCAAATTTGGTGTAGTTTTTTGCAATGTCAAATTCTGAGAATTACTTCCTGGAATTATGGTTATCAAATCTTGGTTTTTTTTTTAATGCTCAGTTTAAAATAAATTTCCAAATCATTCTATTTAAATTGTTTACTTCAGATAAATAATTTTACTGTTGCGTATATATAATTAAATTTGTTATAGAAAAAATATAGGGGGATATGGAGTAAATATTCATGACACAATGCCATTTTTAGGTCCACTATCAAATTGTTTACCTATATTTAGAGGAAAACTAATATTTTTGACATGAAAAAAGCCTTAGCTACTGTTGATTTTAATACAGGGACATTTATAGATATATCTTGTTTTTATGGGTCATGTGCACTCTGCTGACCTGTAGATAATCACAATCGAACTTATTTTACTAGACTTTTGTAGGTACCATTTTTGGGAACGGCATTTTAGATTAAAACTCTTTTTATATGTAAACAAATCTCGTGGTATATGCATTTTCTAAAACAATATTGGTGGTATTTACTCACTTATTGTGAAAAACAACACTTGATTCATTTACCAATTTGTTAAACTTTCCAATCGACTTCTTTTTTGTTCTTCTGTGAAATATTTTAGCAAGTAGAAATGAGCCATATAACAGCAAATTGTGAAACAAACAATCCTTGAAACAAATCAAGATGATTGTTATTCAAAGCAGAAACTTGAAAATGGAGATGAACTGTAGATGCATAGACCGATTTAGTCTTAGTCTGTGTGGTGTAAGAGAAAGGTTATATATTTTGTAGTTATTTAAACAAAACTTTGAATTTACCCCCTGCCCTCCCTCTAAATATCTAACGTTAGTTTACAAGAAAGGAAAAAAAAAACAAAAACATAAATGACAACATATAATGAGTAGAGGTAGGCGTATGATCATGTTGATTGCAGTGGACAGTATAGTATTTATTACGACGTATATTGGTTGACTGACTGACTGCGTATTGAATTCCGCACGTACAATTATAGGTCAGCGCGGGTGAAAAATGACTCAGTAAAACTTTGGACAACTTTTATAATACTGAATGCTATTTGCCTAGGGAGGACATTTGTCAATTATCATCACAAAAACAACCAATATATCGAGACATGATCATGTGATTAACACATTTGTTAATATAATGTTTTAATTAAAAAAGACGCATATAAAAAACGTAAAATTCTGTTTTATATTTGAACTGTTTTAGATGTCTACCGAGGCTTTTTCCATCCATTTGTTTACCTCCGAAAATTTCCATTCGCACGTTCCTAGAGTTGTCTCATTTTTCATTCTTTTTTTTCTGTACAGTGATATTAAATTGTATTACAAAAACACTTTTGTGAACGTCGGATTAAAAAATAAATTCTATATGTATGATTATCAAATACGTGGCACATGATTTATTTACCATTTCTTGGCGCCTGTCCCCGCTTTCGTTTTCCTGGGGATCAACTTTAGTTTTCTGTGTAGTGTGTCTATACTCGGTTATTCTATTTGCTTTATGGTTTTTGTCTGTTATCTGACAGAACTATTTCCGTCAGTCCTTTTGATGTTTTCAATTTGTCTTTACACTGGATTGATTAGTTATCATATACTTCATAATTCTTTTTGCTATTGTTGAAAATTTCGTCGCAAAACTAACCATTCTGATACATTAGGATCATAATGGTATTATATAATTACTGATATATACTTTAACAATATAAGTGAAGCTTCCTGCCAATTGTTACCAACTTTAACATTTTTCTCACGGTATTTTCACTAATGAACTAACACTTTGTTTTCATTATACATTCTGATGCACGAAAAAAAGTTTAATTTTATTTTTGATGTGCCATGTTGCCAAAGACCTTTTTCTCATGTGACTTATTTATCGGTTGAAAGCCCTATAACCGCGAAGCTGTATTTCAAAGTTTGAAACATCTAAATATTTTTTAAACTACCAAATTACAGATAATCAGTCTATCGATCACAGCTCGTAAACAGTTTCGACATTTTGATTAGAAAACGAATATTTGGATTTATGCACATGAGAAGCTAAATGGTACAATACAAGAAATATCTTTATTTAAATTCTATGCAAACAGCGGTTAATTCTGTAAACAAAATTTTGTTCATTGCTACTGTTGCAATAAGTTTTTAGGTTAAGGTCAAATTTTTGTTAGATTGATTGGCCTACTGTGTCTATAACATACTATGAAAATTAAAATGTCAGAGGATTGCACTCAAACCACGAGAAAAACAGGGAATTTACAAATCTAAGGATTTCCACAAAGTCTTCAATAAGAGTGGAATAGTACTCCTTGTGGAAAGCTCTAAATCGCCCGAAATAAAATCGTGTATGCCTATCTGAATATTACATGAATATTATCAACAATGCACATATAACAGAATAATAAACTCAAAGACAAATTTATTCTTCTTTATTCTGTAAGAGGTATCAGAGTTTTAACCATTTATTTAAATATATTTTCATTTTAGGTTTTTAATTTGCTGTTTAGCTTATGTATTTTTGGTGTATTAATGAAATGCATTCATCAACTATATATTTTAATTTCAGGAATGTTGTTTAGAGCCATTCCCAGAGCTTCAGCAGGTTGGTAAAGTGTCAAACTTTATAATTTGGAAAAAATTCGAAAGTCAGAAACCCTTTCTTTTAATGATTTCGTAGAATACACAGTCTTTAATAAAAATTTCACATTTAATGGGGTACCCGACACCTAAGGGAAATAACTCTAAAAGATCATCTAAACGTTTAATCAAATATCATTTTATATTAAAATTAATGCATCTCAGTGATCAAAAATTTTTATGATGAAATTACTATAAATCTATTGAAATAATTCCAAAGAAATGTGCATTCTGGGCATCGGAGCGGTCTCCAGGGCTCGATCCATATAGCTAACCCAGCGCGAACCTCAGGTGGTGGATAGGGGAGGCCCTCTCGTTGTGGGGTGGGGGGCTGCAAGTTTATAATACGGAAAGCCTGGTTTGGAGAGTGCCACGCTCATTGCACGTAGAAGACCCCTTATGAAGTTTTCGAAAAGAGAAGGTTTATGCCGCAACAAAAGGCTAAATTTTCCGTCCCAACCCATCACTCCCTTTTTCCAGTGGCAGTCAAAAACCTTTGCCTTGTTCTGTCCCATCCCATTCGATATTAATAATTGTTAAAATTGTTCTTGTCCTGAATATGCATGCAATATTTGCCACTGGACGTTAAGCAACGAACAATCAATCAATCTGAAAGTGCATTTAATTTTTATTAAAAGGTGGCCATATATTATATTTTATTTAATGCTTGTGCATACATTTCAATTTGTTTGTCTTATGAAGGTTATTTTTTTACAGCAAGATATATTCAATCCAGAAGAAGTTCATCATTAGGTAAGTCATTTTAAGAATTTTCTTCTAATACAAACATTAAGGTAACATTAAGTGCATGCAAACAGTGATTAAAGCAATACAATAAGAAAAAGCTCTCATTTTTTGCCGGTGATCTTTAAATTGTTTAATTCGCAGTTCGACTGCGTTAAACATTATTGTAGCGCTTTAGCTAAAGCTGATGTTGGAACCAATTATTGGAAACACTTAAATTTTCATTATCATATTAAGCAATTACTATGCGTTAGATGAAATTTACGACTAGAAATATAATTATGTAAGGTGATTCGCTAAAACCAAAACTTCATAATAAAGGTTGTATTATGATAACATACGACAAAGAATGAATAACACAGAAAGGAGCAAAAATCATGTACATGTAAAAGAAAATATGTATCCTTAATGATTTTTGCGTTTTGTTAAATCCATCTATGTCTGTGTATGTGTATATCTTGAAAACTATTTCGATCAAAGCATTTTTAAACATGATTGTGATATGTCTTTGTGTGGTATTCATTTTTGCATTATTTTGACACACAGCTGACTTCTCACCATTTCCATCATTCGGTAAGAGTGTGAAGTAGAATAGTTAAATTATATCTTTCTTCTTTCTCCAGTATCTGAAATTACATATCTCTCCGTTATCCAGTATCGTGAATTATATCTCTTTTCTTTCTCCGGTCTCTGAAATTATTACTCTCCTCTTTCTCCAGTATCGGAAATATTATCTCTCTACTTTCTCCAGTATCTAAAATTATATCTTTTCTTTCTCCAGTATCTGAAATTTTAAATCTTCTTTCTCCAGTATCGAAAATTATACCTCTTTCTTTCTCCAGTATCTAAAAACATATTTCCCCTTCTCGTTTCTCAGGATGAGTTGTCTCCCATATTCATGATGGTATCTTAATATAGCTGTAATGTGAAAAAACCTTAAATTTTGCTAATTTTTTGCAAAATCTCCAATATCAATAGGAACAAAAATAATTTGTTTAATAAAGTAAACAAACAAATAATTTGGCGCTTTTTCAGTGATTAGTTGAATGAAATATAATCTTAAAAATCAAATCTCAAATATGATAATTACAGCCTAATGATATACCGTCCCCATATGAGAGACCACTCTTACAAATTCGAAACGTAAAAAGACCAAAAAGCACGTTTCGTAAATAAACGCTGCATGAAAACATTTGCACATATACAAATATAACATTTTAGTACTGAATTACAGGAAGATGTGTAGACAATTTATTAGAGTTATTCTAAATCAGACTTATAGCTGTTCGCTTTTGAATATATTTACAACTTAGACTGAACACATACATTTATTGTTGCATATTTTACACGGACATTATAATAGATTTATTATATTAATCTTGTAACATTTCATATTTCTTTACAAAGATAGTATTTTTTCATATATATCATCCAATATTTTTAACTTTATTAAACTTTATTTTTGATAAAAGTCATTTCGATATCATATACGGCTCAAAAATGTAAATAAAAATTTAGTTTCTTCTGATACAATTTCATTAAATATATTATAAGATTTTATTCTAAAATGTAAATAATGAAAAATAAAAGCTATTAGTTTTTTGCCTGCCAACATTTCTGATATTTGTTTGAATTTTCAAACAGATCTGCCATTATATCAGGATCCGTACGGTAAGGAATATATTTTTCTACAATGTGTGAGGTGTTTTCAACATATTGATCTAAACTATCATTCACACCATCATTTTATATTGTTGAATACCAAACATTTGTTCGTTTTAATTACATATTAAGTGTTTAAGGTCGATAACGTTTCATGTCTTTGTCATATAATTTATATTTTTATCTCCTCTACTTTTATTTTTTTAAGCAGTGGATTTTCTGTCCGCTTACCTGCAATTTTCTTTTCATTGTTTCATGAAGCAAAGTCCAAAGATCAAATAAGTCTTTTTCTTTATTTTTTTCATTTCTGGAAGTTTGATAGACAGAACCTTGAACGCAAGCCAAATAAAAAAAAAATATGAGAAATTTATTTTGACGCCATATTTTTAATTGTTGATATTTTTATCTTATTCATTATCCATTTATTCTTATTTTCTGTCGATGCAAACGTAAAAATATTGTAAATTTACAGAAAGAGTTGAAATACTGAAAAAGGAAAGAAAACATACTAAAATCATCCTTAAATTCACAATGATACAAACCAAATTTCTCTACATTTGATTTTTACTCTTAGTTGTAGAACGTAGCATCATATTCCCATTATTCATAGAAAGAATGGAGTCACAAAGGTCATATTCTGGCATTAAAATCAGAGATGTCGAATATTTACCAAATTTTACATTTAAGTTTTTTAATGTTAATATCATTATCTTAGGTTCCTATAAGAAACCCAAATTTACTAATTATATTTGACCCGAAACTCAAGTTAAATAATTTTTTCACGAAAATGGCTTAATAGATGTTTTTTTATGATTTAAAAAATCATTAGCCATGTCTCTCGTCAAAACATAAAAGAAATAGGCGAAAATATGTTTCGCTGAAGCATGCTTCCAAAGTTGTACTGTTTAAAAAATTACCAGACTTTTGCAGAAAATAGCTCAAATGGATGCTTTGGTCATTCTAAACCTATGCTATAATGTCAGGCTAACGCCACCACTGATAGAATTTTAAAAGTTGTGTACTATTAGAATATGTTCAAAATTTTACTGCAAAATTACAGTGTATTATAGACAATTTTAAGTGCTAAATATGACCTTTGGTGAAGTTAACTCTTTCCCTTCCCTTAGTATTTTGATAATATCATTTTCAGGCAGACTGAGATCGATGTCTCGAACAGATCTTTTCAAAAGAATATGTATTAAGATTATTCATTTCTCATATCAACCACTGAATTTTTGAGATGTCTTTTTACGGAAGATATTCGCAAAAGACGGGTTTTTCCCAATAACATCTCATGTACAGAACAGTTAATACTTCCCGACTTATGCATTTATCAATGGAATAACATGTCAGTATCATTCGATCTCACAGAGATATCATATTATTATGAATATGTAAAGCGTTCATTTTATATGCCAATGCGTGTTTTTTTATTTTATTTTATTTTATTTTATTTTTTGGCTAAATATCGTTGGCCTTTCGTATTTTACAGACTTCCACTTCAGTGTTTCCAAATGCATATTTCTACGTGGCTTCAATAAATGTACATGCGCGATTTACAGCTATGCTTGTTTGTTTCACTGTTTCACCTGTTTTAATCAGAATAGAATACGATTTCTAATTGTGTCATTTATCACTTTTTAAAATCTCATATTTTTGGCTCTGCAAATTAATTTTGACCCGTCAGCATATTTTTGGAAGATTTTTTTAAATATTAAATTAACGATGTTGTGTATTTATCATGTTACAATGATATTTACCTTTTTTACTATCCTTGTTGTGTTATATTAAGACTGTAAGAGAATTGCTCTGTTAGGAAAAATCGTTTACCGTACGTACGTAACATTATTTAAGTGAATACGAAAACATTAATAATCAAGCAATTTTTCATTATTGGCTACATTATAATTTGTGAGTTTTCTCCCTTAAAGCAGAAATGATATTAACATAAAAGTTCTTTTCGGCATTAAAGCTTATGGTATTGTCGTTTATTTACTTGAATATATTTTGTTCGAACGTACGATATAGCATTTCTCTTATTAGGTGTAGGATGTATACACTTGTATTGTTGTAACAAATTATGCATACGCATTCAGCTAAATCTGCCAATTTTATTTTCAGTAATGGATCTATTCCGGTGTGTTATAACATATAAGATAATAAGACGAGAATATATTTCTTTTTTATATGTTCTGTATGTTAAGAAGTATATTTTACATTTAACATAATATTCAGTTATATAGGAAACGTACATGAAACACCGGTCACATCATAATAGGAAGTACATATAAAGACACTAGCGAACACTGCCTGTATCCATCAATTCCACACTACAGTAAACGTTAATAAAAAAAGTTACTCTTTTAAAACAATTCAATGTTGTCTTAATATATAAAGCAATATGAGGTCAGTGTCAGGAAAAAGTATTTAATGTAAGGGTTCATTAGACATACTAAAGATTCTAAAGGTTCGGTAAATTGCATCTGATTTTAATTTCTTGCTACGATTATTTATATTTTGATATATTACCGAATAAATGCAAACTGTCAAAATATCAATGTAAAGGGAATTCGAATATACCAAAGGAGAAGACAGAAATCGTTAAGTCACTAGTGGCACCTGTCAAGTTACACTGTAGACAAAGCCAATGTACAGTCACAATCAATGTTAGTCACAACCGGTATAGAAACGGATTTGTAGTCACAAATTAATATTATTTTATTTTATTTTTTATACAGCAAGACAACCAATTATTATTGCAGGAGGTTAGTATTACATATCAAATTATATCCGAACGACTCGAGCTCTTTGGGGAAGAAATGTGGTAAAATGGACGAAACATTATATCTATATCACAGTATGATACTGCAAAATAACTTTTACCAATACCGCGGTATATCGCGAGATTACATGAAAAGTCAATGAGCTTGTCTGAATGGATAACACTCTGATGCGTAAAACACAATTTCTATTTTGCACTTTTTCTTAAGGTTTCATTTCTCATATTAGAAATTTTGCAAAATTATCGAACGTTTTTTTCTTTAAACAGTTAGGTTTTGTGACTATTTTGTCATCATTCACATTTGTACATACTTCAGATTCATGATAAAACGTAGTTCATTTTCGAATAAACTTAATTTAAGCATTCTATCATATATATATATAGTATTTGGGCATCGGTTTTTCATTTTTGTTGCATATTTAAAAGATAAGAAGCTAATTATATACTATCATACCAGATTTATTTTTTCCAACAATAAATTGAATTTACATTTCTTATTTTGTAGATGCTCCCGACACTCCTGATTTTTGTAAGTATTAATAGTAACAAGTCTCTCGGACAAAACCATGTAACTTTAGTTAAAGCATGTTATCACGAAGAATGAGTCCTATGTAAATTGTGTGAATAATATATATCATAAAATGCCTGAATGTTACTTGGTGGTATATCACATCCTAACACTCTAGGTGTTTCAGAAGGGTAGAATCTTACTTAAATACAAAAGTCATTTTCGATGAATAGACAGGAATTCAGCTATCAGCTGTATAGGTTTAACTTCATGGTGTTTTATCACATCCTAACACTCTTGGTGTTTAGGAAGAGTAAAATCTTACTTAAATACAAAAGTTATTTTCGATGAATAGATTGGAATTCAGCTATCAGCTGTATAGGTTTGCATTAAAGTATGATTACCTTTCGTATAGTTAAGTTTTAAAAATATTGACAAAATGTAACTGGTTTAAACTCGTTTAAAGTACGTTTACCTTAACTAAGCTCATCTTCGGTCGATATTTCTTAACACAATAACAGAATCTAAATAATGAATGAGAAGGAGATTTCCTTATTTTACCGGGAAAATAGTTTGGTGATCAAATTATCACAGGTTAAGCTTTTTTTCCTGTGATTATATTAAAATTGATAAGTTTTGTGACATTTTCTCATTTATTTTTTCCAAGGTTAGGTTTGCTGAATTCTGCGCATATATTTATTTATATATCTTTATATAAAATGTCTAAACTAAAAATTATACTGCTCCTTCCTAAATGCACATTGTTGATCATATAAAAATAACAGATGTGACGTGATTGTTCATGAGACACCTATCCACCAAATTACAGTCGAATTTACACTTCAACAGGTCCACTTTCTGCCTTCAATAATGATATAAAAATAGGAGATGTGGCATGATTGTCCATGAGACAGCCACCCACCAAGTGACAGTAGAATTTT
>JAULBM010052043.1:0-10503 GCA_032357055.1 Geukensia granosissima
ACCATTTAGCAAAAGAGGGATTGTTAATGGACAAAACATCATCGATATATCTATATGTGAAATTAAAAGATTTAGCACCTTTAATATTTTTATTCCTAACGAGGTTTTGCAGAATGTAGAGAAGCACTTGAGCCACTTTACACAATATCTAATAGGATTTGACAAAGTTTTCCTATTTGAAAAAACTTTTACCTGAATGAATGAAAAAACTTAGTCTAATTATACACCAAAATGTTGAAAAATAATTAATACTTTTTTTCCAATTTTCAGCGTGGATGATATAAATTAAGTATAAGAAAAAGCCTTAGCAAGTTTCATCATTATCTATAAAGATCTGACAAAATTATTAAACTTTGATAAAAAATTAACGTCAGAAATAACCTAAACTTAATAAAAAATCTATGGATGAAATATTTTGAGCATAAAGAAGCTGCTGAGCAAGTTTCATTAATATCAATACAGATCTGACAAAAAAAAGAGAGTTTGAAAAAATATGGACGCCACCGACGACGACGACGGAACTTGGGTTGCGTTGTCTCGCCTACAGCGACTTTCGTCGCAGGTGAGACAAAAGAAAATAAATCGGCGAGAAAGGGTGCACATTTGGTCCCCATATGATATCATTAGAAGTCAAAGAAAACATGGTTTTATGTAAATGTCAATATAAAAATATATAGACAAGGAGTAGAAAATGTTATAACAAAACTCTGTTTAGTTTAGTATTCAGCAATTAACTAGAAAGTAAATATAAGAAACCCTAAAAACCATATTTAAAGATTTAATCTCAATGCTGTAACGATATTCATTAAAGATACGTTTATTTAGCTGTATTTTAGGATCATATGGCTATAGCTTAAATTGTCGAGCTTCATTTACCACGTTACGTAAAAAAAGTGGCATGTGATATTCCGTGTTTCATCAGATGATGGCAAAACATTCAAATTTTGATACCAAATCTTTATATTCATGAACGATTTTAGTTGATGTTTAAATCAATTTGTGGTAACAAAATTCTTGCCTAATAACTTGTCAGATATACAGAGGTTGCGTTCATTAAATTCATTAAAATCTTAAACGTTGCTAAGGGTATAACGAACAAGCTGAGAAATATATGCACCGTATAATGATGTCATAAGAACGTCCCGTCAAGAAAGTTACCTGCCTTAAGTCGGTGGTTCTCCCCGGGTACTAGTGATACTGGCCGACGCGATATGACTGAAATATTGTTAAATGTGGTGTACAACCCAAAACAAACAAATAAAATATATTTTTGTATTAAATTGTCATGTATTCGCAACTAAAACAGAGAAAGAATTTATTTCCAATCAAGGAAACAAACAATTGTGTGGTGATTATTACTTTCGCTGTACCACTACATTCTACGTAAATTAACTTGTATGTAAAAGAAAGAATATGGATTATTATAAATTCAATTAAGTTCTCGCAGTCTGATTGCAGGTACATCAGCTGTTAATTAGTATGTCTGTCACTATTATAGAAGATTATGAGATACAAATTGTTATCTTTAAATCTGGTGTTATACATTTCAAAGTCTGAAAACTTTCCCCAGTGTGTGTTAGATTTAAGGTATAAACTTTTTAGTGATATCTCTATTATCCAAAAACAAAATATATAAATGTTAAACTGTACAGTGGATATCCAATAGTGATTAAAGAACTAAATTCTCTGCTGGTGCTGATTTCAATTCAAACCAATTCTTTATATGACAAAACACCAAAAATCAAAGCGCCTCCGTGGTGTAATGGTAAGCGTGCTCGCTTCGAGTTCGGAAGGTCGCGGGTTCGATCCCCGGTCGGGTTAAACCAAACACAGTGCAACTGATATTTGGTGATTCTCCGCTAAACAGGAAGCATTTAGGAGTAAGAGCAAAAATTGGTCGGCTCAGAATCCCTTTGTTTTAGTTCTGATGTCTATACATGTATATATATTTAAGATATGCATGCCTTATAGATTTGCTGGATATGGGTTATCTAAAAAAATACAACAATTAATCTGTTTCCATAGCAACCAAAATGTTAACATTTCCTTTTAAAACACAAGGTTTTGGTTAATGCTCAGCAGATTTTGACATCTCAGTAAGGTAAGAAAGGAAATTTTAATCCACGTCTTGTATAGTTTTCAAAAAGGATACTTACTCCAGTTTAAACAAATAAAACAAAAAACACAGGCTTTTCAGCTCATTTTCTCACATAATGTGCGAATTCGTTATAACAGCAAATTGCAAGGAGCTGTGTGATAGTACAACATCAAAACGTGTCCGGTACGGAACCGGCTTATTCCGAGCCCATTACAAGCTTTATGAATGCCTAAAACTGAAATATGGAAACCCATATCTTAACAAAAACACATTTAACGATCATATCAACCAACTGTAACATTCTGTTCCATTAATTCTGTTTATTTTGAAAATCCTAAGATGTCAAAATCCGAAAATATTCTGTATCTCTCTCCTAATTGGTAAGTGGAACCTAAGTGATATGTATTCCTGCGGACTGTTGCTCATATGAGCTAGAACGTAAAAAAAACGGCTCAGTGTGTCGATCTAGTACAAAGCATGGTTCATTCATCACTATGCTATAGTCCTGAATATTCATAAAATTTTCGCCACTGAACGTAAAGCAACGTTAAATGAATTAATCAATCAACCAAAAAACCACATGTTGTGTTGTTTTGTGATATAGGAGTTGAGTTTCTCTCAAACGCTGATGGTTAATTTTCACTTTTATAAAAATTAATTTTTGAGCTCAAGAAACAAGTTCTTAAAAAAGTGCCTACAGTGTCATACCTGAAGTCTTATATATAACAAATGCACTTTGAGGCAAAAAGGCTATGTGGAATGATTATCTATGAGACAGCCATCCACAAACTTCTACAGGTTGCCCTAAGGCCTTCAACAATGGCACATGTTCACATCCTATGGCAAGCTGTAATGGGCCCCAAAATAAAAATGTGGTGATATTCAAATGTAAAAGCTATCGGCCAAATAAATGAACAATGTAAAAATGGTAACGACATAGAAAAAACGACATCCACTGAATTACAGGTTGATGGCTTGGGAAAGGCACATTAAGTATATGGCGGGGTTACACATGTTTATGAGAACTCAAACCATCCTAACCGGGAATACTCGTCTGACAATGGGTTAAAATTTTACAAAGAAAATATGAATTCAACACAAATTTAAAAAAAAATTCTGAAATCCCCGTAGACCAAGCTTCTGTTCTTTGTGTTTCTATTTTGCCTTTTTGTGTGTCTTTAGTCAATTGTTTTGTCTTTGCGGACTTTTGTATTTTGAATCATTAAAAATGTACCATTTAAACTAATCATCACTCTTGAAAGGTAACTTTATCCTTCCTCAAGAGGTGTACATTAATACAGATTTTAAGTTATGATTTTAGATGAGTTTTATTGTTCATTCCGATTGATACGACGGATAAAACATGGGGACGTTAAAAGTCGTTTTCATGTTTTGCAATATGCAGCATCTTTAACTTTAACCATTTGCAACAAAGCTCGTGACGGCCGGTTTACTCGTAGCCAGAAATTTTGCCGTCGTGTTGTTTAACAGCAACCATTCAACCTGAACGATGAATGTAACATAGTTACGACCGATATTTATATACATCTGCAAGAAAATATTCACGGACAGTCAGAATTCGATCAATAAAAAAAAAACCAAAAAACTTGGTCGACAGAACAAAAAGAACCAAACATCAGTACACAAAACGCTAAACAGTAAATCGAGGGCAAGCTCAGAAGTTTTTCAAAGGAAATATTCGTTAGGAAGAAAACATATCATTTTTTTACAATGAGCAAACATTAAAAAAAAACAACTTTAAATCGGGAAAAATTTCCAAGCAAACTAAAACAATTAGTACTTTTTATATATGACCAGAATCATTACACACAAACAATAATGATGTTACATCGCTGCTTTATAACTGGTTTAAAGTCATATATTACTTTATAAAATGTTACCAAATGTATATTTAATAAAACTGGGGAGTTAAGGTGCTTCTTGGTGTTTTAAAGATGGATGTCGACTTTCAGATAAAGGATAATTAGTCTGTGGAGTGGCAAATTACGGAAATTGAAATACAAATTACTCATTTGTAGAACATGTTTTTTCTCTTCGCATGGCACAAAGAATATTGCCGCATTGGAAACATTTCAAAACCGCTATTTCAGTGGAGTGGTTCTACCTTTTGACGAAAAATGATGTCGTTTTTCTTCAAGGAAGTTGTGAATGTATGTTGTGCTCAACAGTGCCCATTGGTTCATTTTTAAAACACAGCGAATTTCATCGCATAAAACTGTCTAAGGAGAACATCTTTATCAACTGAATAATTGCTGCATGTTTATCTTGTCAGACTAGAAATCACAATGAAGCTGATTTTAAAGAAAAGTAATAGTGTCTCTAAATACATGTAGCAAGCTTTCTTAATTATAGGTAAAAGACATCATCAGTAAACAGAAATTTTGACAATGTTTTGTATTTTCAGTGATATAAGTACAATTAATATCACGGATTTGAAAATCAAACTTGGCCTGTGTTATATATGTGAAAAAACTTAAATTCCGGCAGACAAAGCGGCAACTATATGCTCTCGACCATAAAAAATATTATATATACATTATGTTATATTTCAGAAATGCAACAAACGCTTAATTTCATAGCATATTTGTTTTTTTTTTAATTCTGTATTAAGTGGAAAGGGAATGACATCCCACTATCCTGCTGTTCTTCAGTTTGCTATTTTGAATCTGGTCTTCTATTTGGCGACCTTAAAATAGACAATCGCTGATATCAAAATAAGACACAGCCAAAACTACGAAATTTAGTCAAAGTTCAGAAAGGAACCATGCTTGTGTATCAAACACTACATTTTTCAAAATGTTAATAAACGGTTTCAGATCACTAACCTGGAAAGAAGGACAAAAGAAGATTGTAATACAATTCATTTAATGCTACATTTAAGCAAAACTTTGAGCAAAACATATATTAGTATCTTATACAGTAAAAACGATTTATAAAACCTATGATTCACCCATTATGAATTTATAAATTATGACAACATTAAAAATAATAATTAAAAAAAATTATCTTTGCATGAAAACATTTCAAATGGTTTTGTAAAATTAAGTTTAATGTGATGGATCTTAAATTTATTCTACCCAAACAACATCTTGTTTTTGAAACAGAAAACAGATTGGAATGATCTTTAGTTCAAATGCAATAAATGCCACTTGTATTAAGGAAAAACAATTAGGTTATGGTTGTTCATTTGACTACGACTGAACTACGTTTATATTGACCTTATGAGTAAGCCTCGGCCTTCAAGATAAGTTTAAGTGCAGGTTTAAAGGCATATAGACATTAAAGTTATATTGTTCACTTATAATAGAAGGGATATGGAAGCGTGGCGGGTTGAATCACACCCTTAAACATAATTGGATTAATTAAATATATGATTAATTTATTATAAATGTTGATTCATTATTGGTAAAGTTTTATTTTTATTTTTGTTGACAAATAAATTTTGAGTATAAAACCGGGACAAATTCGAATCGGAAATATTAGCACACAAACCACTTAAAATATGACATCATTGGAAACGTATATTTATTGGTACTGTTTTATCTGTTTTTTTGCATCATCGTTATATTTGCTTGGTTTGATATACAGAGAAAAGAACAGAACAGGTTTGTACATATAGACAGTGTTAATGGTGTGTATAAACGTAAACTTGCGCATTTAAATATCATTTAATTTGCATATAATTTACTTGAATATTTAATTCATTCCATTCCCTGCTTCTTTGAGATCTTAATGTCTCAACTGTAATTTTTAGCATTTTATTTGTTAACTTATCTTTTACTCTAATAATGCTAACAATTTAGCTTTTTAAGCTTGATATAGATTTACCACGTTATATTTTAACTCTGTACATTTTAATAAATAATTGAGAAGAAATACACAAATTTTCCGCAAAATTAAAACATTTTTTCCGTTTTTTCAGAATGAAGACTATTGCTACTTTCCTTCTGCTGTCTATTGTAGTGGTTTCAGATAGAAGAGGCAGATTTGACAAACGTTTAAGTAATTTCAGTAATATTTTTTGTTAATCAAACTGGATTGCACGAAAAAATATTCTAAACATAAAAACAAAGGAAAATTCCAAAGATGATAATAAAAATATTAGAACACATTTTTATACAAAACATAAATCAGAAATCTTGTTTCTCAATTTTTAACTCTACTTCAATTACTTTTCATAAAAACTGGAAAAAGTAATAAATCACAAATTTTATATAATATTTTATGAATCTAGTTAAATGTAAATTTACTGTTATTGTTATTTACTTTCCTTTTTTTCAGACTACGTAAAAAAGATTGTGTTACGTGTAATTGCAATATGGCTGAATTACATTTAAAAAAAATGAAACTAAATACAGACAGTTGCAATAAATCCTTGGTTGCAGTTTATATATGTATTGCATAAATTTAAAATTTAATATAAATTTCCAAAATCCAACGCATGCAATACTTTGACGTTTTTAAGTAACACAATGTTTACTATTTAAGGTTGTAAATACGACAAAGGAGAATGGAGCAACACCGTTAACAGAGTTCTAACCTTAAAATCTGGAAGGGAAGGCATGTGAGAAAACACAGACCCAAATCTTTTCTTGTGAAAAACACGAGCAAATTCAAGCTTGGAAGGTCAAGAAAATGGAACGAAGACATCAAAAGAAAGAAAGACAAAAGGAAAGAAAAAGTTCGTTTTCTCGTGCTGTCTAGCTCTTTTTTCACTTGTGCAAAATGCAATTTTCATCTCAGTGTTATCGTTTTTGTTTAAAATTTTATAAAATAAATTAGCTTGGGATAAAAACACAATTTTAGGGGTGACATGGAAACTATTTGTTAGTATTTGCAACAATCAAAAACAAATGTAAAATTCTATGTTTTGGTTTTAAATGTACTGGCGAGAGGTAATCCGCAAACATGATGTCAAATTAACCATATAATGCAACAGTTTAAAACTTTTACCAAAAGTTGTCTTCTTTTCAATTCTTTGACAGAAAAATGGTATTTGTTTACTCACTTATATTTTATAAAAAAATTCTTTATACCACTTTGCACATTAAATTATCACATGAGACAAATAACAGCCTCTGTATCAACTAAGTTGTATAGTTTGTGTATTTTATAATCATTTGTGTTGGATTGTCAATATTGCTTTTGTAAGTTCCTTGCGATACAGTCAAGTTAATACAAATGTGACAAACTCTCATTATATTTTAAACTATTCTATGCAGGATGTATCTACGACTTTGGTGAATGGAGCGATTGTGATGCAGAAAACAATAATGTAACTAGAATGCTGACATTACGGGATGGAGAAGAAGGGTGTAAAACCAACAATACCATCGTCATTTCCTGTGATAGATTTAATCGTATCCAGGAAATAAAAGCCCAGAAAATTAATCGTAGTGAAAAAACGAATGGAGGAAAGCAACAAA
Source organism: Geukensia granosissima (assembly GCA_032357055.1). Lineage (NCBI taxonomy): Eukaryota > Metazoa > Mollusca > Bivalvia > Mytilida > Mytilidae > Geukensia > Geukensia granosissima. The sequence goes on from JAULBM010052043.1 coordinate 7,546, forward strand.
GAAAAGTGTGGAGACATAGAATGAGGCAAGAAAGACTTAGTAAGTTGTACATGTTTTGTACTGGGCATGAATAATTTAATTTATATCCCGAAAGATAAAATTTTAAAATTGTTTTTAAAAGCTCTAATATTTTGTTAACTGTTGGTTGTTGAGTTAATTGTTATACTAAAATCAATATTATCAATTTAGCTATACCTCGTCCGGATATATTAATTGTTCTTAACGGTACATGTATTTTATTATTGTATAATACTGTCACTAATATATTGTAATTGAAATTGTAATTATTCTGAAATTAATAACAAATGTATAAAAGCCATCAACCATTATTTATGGATGTAACATATGTTTTACGATGCAAGTATGATAAAGGAAACTGGAGTGAATGTGACAACAGAACAAACACAGTAACCAGGACTCTGACATTGAGAGACGGAGAAGAAGGATGTGAACCTACTATGGAAATCACTATAACCTGTGATAGATACGAGCGTATCCAGGCCTGGAAAGCCAGGAAAATGGAAATGAAGAACAAAAGAAAGTTAAAAAGATGTTATGAAAGGAGAAAAATATGTTGAAAGAGAATTTCAAGATAATACAAGAACAATGGAGAAGTTAGTTTAAATTTTTATTCTAATGTTCTAAAATTTGTATTATCATATTACTTGCATAAATGTTTTTTTTATTTTCGTACATTTTACGGTTTTGATAATTATGCACTCTTGATATGTCAACTCTGTAACCAGAAATAACAGCTTTATTCAATTATTCAAATTTAAGATTGATAATTTTTTTATGAGAACGACTCTAGATTTTTAAAATTTCAAATAATTCTTTGTAATTTCTTTTTATAGATGGTTGTGATTTCGAAGTTTCCTTCAGTGAGTGCAATTCTACAACAAATATGGTCACAAAAACCTACACACCAACATCTGCAGAGGACGAGTCGTGTGACGTCACATCTATAACCTACTCTTGTGATATGCATAACAGACTAATGATGAAGAAAATGAGAAGACAGAATAAAAAGGCGGGAAGAAAGAGTATGAGAAGGGCAATGAAAAGAAGGATTTTTAGAAAAAATGAACAATAACTCATATTTTTGTTTAAAATGGAAAGTTCTGTTTTATATTTAAAATCCACGAAAGGTTAAAGGGCAGCAAATTCTTTTGGTCAGTATTTATTTTTAGGAAATGTTTAATAATTTAATAAATTGATATTATTGTAATCTGTTGCGTTTTTTTTTTTCATGATAGACATATAGTACTTGTCTTTTAGTTGAAAACCAGTCACATAGTGCCTGTTTACCTACTTTACATACATATTGTAAATTTGGATATGTTGAATAGGTATTTCAAAGATTAAATTTCAATCAGTAGTATAAGACATATAAAACATAGATCCAAGCACAGGAGAAAAAGCACTTAAATTTAAATAATCGAAATAGGAAGCCAACTCAAGCGGAAGGCTTAATACACTTATCATTAAAAGGATATCATCACAGCATTATCATTAAATCTGGTTAAATTAAATATGATTTTTATTGGTGCTAATATTGACTCTTTTGTTAATAGCTTAAAACGGAATTTATCAGTTTTAATTTGCTATAATCCTTTCTTTATCCTGTCTTCATATTTTATAGTTGCATTTGCACAATCCATGTTTTCTAAGACTTCTAACGATAACGCTAATTTCAACTGGACGTGTTTTTATAAACACCGTAGTAAAGAAAATCTTGGTTTCCTGATTGGTTGCTTTTGGGTTTTGAACTAGCAGACAGCAACTGCGAGTACTCTTTCGAGGTCGACACTTTTGTTGTATCGTGTATAAGTTTTAATTGTATTTGTTGTTAGTTTTCATTATCGATCTTGAGTGTTAAATTCATTTCGACCGATTTTTATCGTGAGTTTTCATTGCTATTTTTCGCATCACTGTCCCAGGTTAGAGGGAGGGTTGAGCGCTCACAAACTGGTTTAACCCCGCCACATAGTAATTGTGCTTGTCCCAAGCCAGGAACCTGTAGGATAGTGGTTTTCGTTGTATAAATTGTCATTTATTATTATTCATTCAACATTTTTTCAATAGATTGTCGATTGTCGTGTTTTATAAATAGTTTTGTATTTTGGGGACCTTTTACAGCTTCCGGTATGGTATAGACTCCGGTTAATTATTGAAGGCCGTAATGGGACATGTAGAAGTTTTATTCGACTGTCATTTGGCGGATGACTGTTGCATTGACAATCATGTTATATCTCCTTTTTGGATATAAGAATTAAATGAATTGTATAGCCGGTTATGGTCTGTCTTCTTGAGTCCGGTGACTAAAAATTTAATACAGATTACATGAAATATGGCAAACTAGTCTGATAATCGGGTTGGCTTCAGATCCGTTGACAGTAAAACATTTTGAGATTTTTTTTCTCGTAAATATAAGATTTAAAAAATATTTTTATTGGTTTTTAACAAAATCGATGTTATTTATTCAACAACGATTGTTTTTTTTTCTAAAGGTCGGTGGTTCTCTCCGGATACTCCGGCTTCCTCCACCAGTAAAACTTACCGCCGCGATATGACTGAAATATTGTTGAAAGCGGCTAAACCAAAATCAAACAAATCAAAATTTTCGAATAAAATGAAAAGGCAAAAGTATACTGATCCGTATTTTTTTATCTAACCTTGTGAAGAAGTATGGAGTTTAAGTTTAAATATGCAAAAACTAAATTGAAATTCGCATCCCAATCTAAAAACAAGAATTCGAAGTACTAAAATAGAACAAGAAGTGAAAATAAAATTTCTCTTTTGTTAAATATTTTGGTTACAAAAGCATTTGTCAAAAGAACTGATCGGATGATTGTATTTAAGTCACCCGAAGGGAGACTTATTGCGTTTCTACGTTTCTTTGTGATTATTATTATTATTATTATTATTATTCCCACTTTTTTTGTCCAGAGCTTTTTT
>JAULBM010052054.1:0-10502 GCA_032357055.1 Geukensia granosissima
AAATTCACCTTTTGTTTACTGAATGCAACGACACAATTTTTGACCTTCAGAACAATTCAAACACACCGGGATAAAGCATAATTTAGAAATTAGTGAAAAACCATCATTTTCTCAAAATGACGTAACGCCATTTTCAAACATATTGAAACTCCACATTGTTCCTGATAAGCATTGTTGTTTGCCAGAATTCTTTACTGAGGTAATGTTTGGTAGAGAACAATCCAATGAGCTTTATCCATGTGACCAGCAAAGTTTGTATCGCATTGGCTGAGCAGTTGCAGACATAAGCTTCTAATTGGATATTCCTTAAGCCACATATTTAGATAAGTGGTGGCAATCTTGGCGGTTAGGATGAGGTTAAAATTTTGGTAAATGACCATCTTAAGACCATTTCACTTAGTTCGCTTCCGACAAGCTCAACTTTTAAACAAGATTTTAAAGTGAATTTCCAATAAGGTCACATGTTAAACCAAGTTTGACTGTGGCGTCCGTCTGGTTGGTCCCGTAGTGGTAGCGGATACAATTTTTGGCAACCATGTTTGGTCACTGGGTACACTGGATCGTTATCACTATTTAAAGGATTCAATTTTTAAAAACCAATACACAAATCCTGTAGTAGATTTTCAGCGGATCATGGGCCTGCATCAAACAAACAATTTTATTTTAGGTCTAAAATTTCCCAGGAATATGGCTGAAAAGGACGAAGAGCAACAACCAAACAATAGTAATATTATCATAGAAAATCAATGCAAAGGTTGGATAAATTTGAAGACAATGATCATGAAAAGTCAATGTTCAATGTTTAGTTTGCAAATACAATCGGAAATGCAAATTCCTTTTTCATCGGAATAAATGAGCCGTGAAATGTACAGTCGTTGTAACATAACCCTTATAAATGCTGCGCTCTCCCTGATATAATTTTGCATGCACCTATCACGTATAATATTGGAGTTTCAAAAGTTGGACATAAATTTCAATCAAAGCCATTCAAGCATGATGATCAGGCCTACTTAATTCTCCTTGGATGCAGTACTAAAATACAATATACAAGATAAGGTCATGCTTTTAAAACACGAGAGAAAGCACAACCAAAATTTTTCATATTAATTCAACATTGGTAATTTTGTATTTTGAAACCACTGCTAGTGGATCATGTCCCCAGCTGGATTCACCAGCAAAGTTGTCAAACTTGTCTGGCGTGAAATTTATAAAACAATGTTTTACAGAAATTTGCTCTATTTGTTAAAATTCTAAAACACTGAAAATAAGGGAAGGCTTCGAAAAATATTGCACTTAGTAGTCGCCCCTGAGGACGGATTTGGCTTTCCATTTCGATTTGTTTGGATTTGAGTGCCATAATATAGGAATAATATGGCTTATCCAAAATTTTCCATATTTTTCAACATTAGAAATTTTGTATTTCAACAAAACGGAACTCAGTAAAGGGTGAATGTAGCTATGAAATTACAAGTAACATTAAATTGTCCTACCCCTTATTATTACTGCAATCTAAACATGGACGGGGGATAAGCCAGCATTAAAAGCATAGAAGACTGAAATTATTTTACGATTTTTTCTCCTTAAAAATGTGCATAAAAAATTGATAAACCTATCACTTAGCCTCTTGGAGATCCGAGATTGCAGAGTTTTAAAATGAAGTCATTCAAAGGGTGAAATGTAAGCTATCTTTTAATGCTTGGCGTATTCTTGAATAAATTTGCATGCAAGAAATTTTTTTCTTTGAAAAACAATATTGAAATTGTTAGCTTCATAGCTATAAACCTTAACCATCTTCAGATGTTCAAAAGCATATGAAAGCAGAACCTAATGCTACGTACTACAACAGTCATTTTATCTAAAGTAATGGCGAACTAAACTTTTTTGTCCAGGACTGAAATGTAAAAATTTATTTATATACAAAATAAATATGTTGCGTTTTACAGTTTTTATTTACAACATAAAAAAGTTATTCGTTGAGTATTCAGTATAAAAATATTTTGAAATGCATCGATAGAACTGGCGGAATAAAATGTGCACCTTATGAACACAAACAGGATGAGTGACCATTTGAAATCCTCAAATGTCTAGATCATCCCCCTCATTACAGTTGAACAACAGACCAGGAATTTGTCCAATTTTTGTGTCTGTTCCGTTTCGACTGTATTTTGATTTGCTAAATGAGAATCGAACTACCCCACAATTTACAGATGTCGTACCATTTTTACCTTGATACGTGTCTAGTCCTTCTGCATTTGTAAGTTTTACAACTACAGTATGTTTTTTGCTGTTTGTTATGCTGACAGGATGTTCTAGAAGGACAGGATATGTATGCTGCGATTCGCTTGTTTTCAGTCTTGTTCGTCGCGTGGCGACTTCGTGATCAGCTACATCAAATAAGGAGCATGTGATATCATAAACTCCTTCACCAATATAAGAACCATACACCAGAACACCGTGAAGAGTAATTGGACGGTTTGTTGTAAATGCAATAGCATCTGGTTCCCCACCACAGTACCAGGACCCATCTTCATATACAGACTGGTACCGAATACAAGTCTGAATTGGACGGGTGTCATCGGCATCCTTTGCATCTAATTCATCCAGCTTTTCACAACGTTCATGTGTCATAAATGTTGTAGTGTTATGACCCTTCTGATAAAAAAATTTAAATAATTCAACCTTTTCCATGTCTGATAAGATATCCATTTCTGAAATAACATCCGTGAAGTAATCTTTTCCCATCAGAGGAAATCTCACTAAATACAAGAGGCTACCCATTTCTGTGCGCTGGTTCTCGCCATTTACCTCTTTTCCCTTCTTTATGCATTTTTCTGATGCCCATTTAAGAACATTTGTCAGAATGGTTTGTTCATCAACTCTCAGTAAATCATCTTGTAAAATTAGTTCCAAACAATGCGGACTGAGCTCTAAAAAGTCATTTGATGAAAGAACATCTTCCGCATGGATTCTGATGTAGGCCAAGCATTTCTCTTGTAAATCTTGTTCGTCAAAGATGTAAGACTGTTCAAAAATGGTACATATATTGTCTGCTGACCTATCCAATTCCAAATATTTTACACAAACTTTTACCAATGACTGAACAGAGTACTTTTTTGCTGCATACAATAATTGCAGAACAAGGTCTGGTTTTATGTCGGTATCTTCACAATATAAATACCTAGCGAAAAATATTAAAATTACAATATAAATATCTTGGAAGAGAAAATATATTTTTATTTACATCATTACTTATAACACCATCCATATTTCCTTCCAATGAATGGAATCTAATTATGTAAGGCTTGTTCTTGGAAAGGATCGTTCAAATTTACACATAAATTTCAAACGAAAGATGCTTAATTCATAATTAATGATAGATATGCCAGTCGATCATTACTTTTGATTTTTGATGCCAGGGGTTTTAATTGAGCGCACGTGGACTCAAACCCCTGATTTGGGGGATGGTCCTTACACTGGAGGTTAGAAAGACACCAATCAGATAGGGAACGATTTTAAAAGACCTACAATAAATTCTGGTCGGGAAATTCAACTAAATGATTTGTACGACGCGAGATAACTCCAAACAGCCATCACAAATAAGTTCGTCAAAAGATTTTCAAGATTCAAAAAAGTCGGTAGTAAAACCAAAAATCGTCAAATTCAGCCTTTCTCGTCAGAAAGGGGTACCCGATTTATCACGAGAAAATAGTTTAAGGGTTGGAGACAAGACCGAATGCAGTCATGGCAAGACAATTTTGCTCTTCTCCAAAAATTAAGGAAAAAATAGTTTTCTATAATTAATTGTTATTTTAGACGTGCACACCAGGTCTGGCGTATGACTTTCCTCTGCGTTTGAAAGAGTCTCAACATGAGGCCAACGTACACCTTCTTTACGCTGATTTTGGATATAGGGATAGAAGGAGCAAGTTCTGGACATCGATTTCCGTACATTGTAGAATAAAACAGATTTGGTGATATTCCAATTCAAAAGTTTCAGTCGTCATTGTTGTTGTTTTTTAATTACGCCTGGCCTTTGACTTTCGTCCGACAATGGTGATATAAAACCAGAGGCTCACGGGCGCCTGTATAGCTCACCTCAAATGAAGCAAATTGAATGTTGTTTGCCAGGAAAGAAAGCTGAACAAAAATATGAGACCATTCAAGGGTCATTCGACCTAAGATTTGTCCCTTTTCGCTCAGCAATTTATAACATGAAGATTTAACTTGAATTTTCTACAAGGTCTTCTATATAACTGGGAGCAGGGACGTATATATATGTCCCTGCTGGGAGTAATATACTAGTATATTACTCCCAGTATAAAATTAAGTTCCACTGTGGTGGCCATCTCTGTTGCTGATGCGATGCCAATTACAATCATTAACAGGGAAAACAACCTGAGGACCATTCCTACAAAGCTTTATTTCAATTGACTCAGCTGTATCAGGCAAGAAGAATTTTAAGTAACTTTTACCATTAGGTCACAAGTTAAGTTAAGTTGGGCTGTGGCAGCTTTCTCGGTTGGTCAATGGGAATGTTGAATACATGTATAATTTTAGTAGATGACAAAATATAAGAACCATTTACTCAAGTTTGGTTCCAATTGGGTCACCAGTTTCAGATTTAAAAAAAATGACCATTGTTGAATAAATATGGAAAATTTAGGTATTTTTAAAATTAATCCCTATTTTAACATGTCTTATCATGTTAACTAAAGTTTGGCTGGCTGTGGCAGCCATCTTGGATGGTCGGTTGGGATATTGGATACAAGTTTGCTGGAGGACCTGTATATCTAAGGACCATTAAACTTACTATGATTCAAATGGCTCTACAGTTTCAGCCATGAAGGTTTTAAGTGAATTTCCAATAGGATCTCATGTTAAACTAAATTCAGATTTGGATTCCGGGTATAATTTTGGTAAACGAACATCTTAGGACCATTCCTCATAAGTTTGGTTCCAATAAGCCTCCCTATTTCAGACAAGAAGATTTTTAAGTGAATTTCCCCTAATAGGGAACAATGTTAAACCTAGTTCTTCAGTGGAAATGCTGAAAACAAAATTGTGAGAGGGAACCACTGAGAGACCATTCTATTGAAGTTTGGTTCAAAGTGGCTTAGCAGCTTAAGATGAGATGAATTTAAAAAAATCTATCAGCATTTCTTCAAATGGTAGTAATGAGGGCCAACTTTGTTGGAGGGCAGGGACCCGGATCAAAAGTTAAGCTATCCAAGGACCATTCCACCAAAATTTGGTTTCAATCACCCCTGTCTTTTCAGAGTAGATGAAAGGATGAAGGACGCAAAAAAATGACAATAGCTAACCTGACCAATTGAATGAGGTGACCTAAAAAAAAAACAAAAAATGCCATTTGAGTTAGGAAAAAGTACATGAATAGTCATATAGATCCTATTACAAATCTAAATGACAGTGATAATTCACCACAAGAGAAATTTATTACTTTACAAATTTTTAAATGTTAAATTCAACATCTCAGTAAAGAAATTTAAAAAAATCTTTGACTTAGAATTAGTCGTTTCTATCTGAAATGATACTAATCATACTTACAACAGATTTTACATTTTTTGTGAATATCTTTACAGACAAGCATATTGAAACAGTTAAATACTGGATGGAATTTGAAAAATACCTTAACTGCTGTAGAATCTAATTCTCTGGTGAGAGGATTATGAACATATGGAAAGGCTTTACATCTAAAGACAAGATTTGGTAAGTAAATACATTTTCCTGACTTCTGTAAGAAATAAATTTTCCCATCTTACCAGAGGTGGTTTAGAAATACACTAAGAATGGAAACAATGTGTTTCTATAATTCAGCACCATTCAGTGTATAAAGAGAATGCCTTCAGGTCAACCATAACTGATCTGTCTCAGCTTTTGAACTTTTTTAGGATTTTAGGAACAAATATGTACTTGAAGTATTTGGTAATGCCATTTGTTGTTCTGGGTCTCAAGTGTTTTGTTGGTTGACAAATACATGTATAAGGGCTATATTATACCCTTAAGAATAAATCTTAAGACAAGTAATACTTACTGCAAAAGAATTCTGAATACATTTGGTTCGATGTCAGGTAAAGTTATCTCCCCATTAGTTTCTGCAAGAGGACCATTAAACATGGCAAAGAAAACACAACTCCTGCTGGTTAATATATATTTATGTGCTGCTATCTTGGCCTTTTCCTCACCCACCAAAAATGTCACATCACATCCAACATTATTTTCTAGCATATATCTGTTACATTCTACCAAAGATCTCAAAGACTGCCAGTCTTCATCCTGGGAAGCCATTACTTCTTTGAAAAGACTTTGTTTGTTATGCTAAAATAGGAACAAAGTCAAAATTATTTTCAAAAGTACATATGAAAATAGGAGAAGTGTCACGATTGTCCATGAGATAGCCATCTACCAAATAACAGTGGAATTTAAACTTCTACAGGTTCCACTTCAGTCTGCAATAATGAACCCAAAACATAATGAAATGTGAATTGTTATACCTTTATAAAATCTTCCTATAAAAGTTATTGCAATAAAACATTAATATTTTAAAACTGTTTTGCATCAGTCTTAATTTTCTATAGCAGCAAGCAATTGCCCTGGACAAAAGTTTTGTCTGTTGACTGCATGGGAGAGGCTTAATTTCTATTGATTAATAGTCATTTGAAAAGTTCTGATCGCCAAAGGTATTACAAACAGTTATAGACTGAATCCTCTAACAACAACTGTTTTGTTTGACCCTCTGACTGAACTGTTGCCCTCAGCTTACAGCTTTGGGCTACAGTTCAGTCCTCTGGTCAAACAAAACAGTGGTTGTCCTTGGACATACATGTAGTGAATAACTGTATACTCTGCATAAAACACAATAATCAACCTAATCTATTGAAAAACTGGTGAAATAATATAGAACAATAAATGACTATTTAAATAATGACAACCACTGGACTAAGGGATAGCCATTTGAGCAGTAATACCACTGAATATGACCTGTCATGCAGGAAAAGTCAAGGAACCTCTGCTATAAGTATTAACAGCTGTAATATCAAGGCTTCCCAAAATAGTTAACCGACTGTTTGATTCAGTGGAATTGTTGGTCTTTTGATGTGTTTTACAATTTCAATCATGCTGAGACTACTATAACAGTAATAGTAATTATTAATCTCAGGGTTATGGTAACATTAACTTATTGTTCCTCCCCACAGCAAAACATTCATTCTCTGGGTTTTAAGAGGGTACCAACACATAAGGGAAATAAGTCTGCAAAAAATAATCTAAATGTTTTAATCAAGTATCATTTTATATTAAAATTATTGTATCTCACTGATAAAAAATTCTGATGATGAAATTACTATATATCTAATGAAATAATTCCAGTGAAATGTGTGGTTCAAATTACTTGAAATGTTCCTGTTTTCTTTCTTTCATCAAAGTAAATGACTAAACAAAATATAAAGAAAATTAAACAAGTGGAATTTATTTTCGTGATGGTGTTGGGTACCCCCTTAAGTTATTGTTTTAATAATGAAAATTAGTAATAAAAGCCATCTGTCATTATGGTGAGAGGAGGGCTTGTCCCTGGTTATCAACAAGGCCTTATATATGAATCAAATGTCTTATCATGGATGTGTAAGGGAGCAACCATTTAAATTCAAAGGGGGTATGGTTTTTTTCCCCAACAGATATTTTTTGCTAGTTTCTTGCTATGATTAGTCCCAATTTTTTTTTCAAAATTTAAGTTAACATTATGCTACATGTATATAGGGGATATTGCTTTCAGGATATTATTTTTTGTTACCTGCTGGTTTAGAATTTTTTTCAAAAGTTGGGCATCAGAATATTACAGTTGTGAAAAACCATAACACCCCCTAAGAGTTAAATGGTCGTTAGTTAATGTCAATATTATACTTTCATGGTCTCGACATATCTTGTGGTTCGGCATTCAAATATATGTTAAAGGTTTACAATGCAACTATGTTACTACATGGTTTTCATCTTTCTCTATATTTAACTGTGGAATGTTTGCCTGGATACATGTATAAAATTGTAAGCTGTTGTCATGTTTTATTGTCAGCATTCATGGCATTGGAAAGTATTTTTTTCTCATATAGAATTGTTGCATTATTGTTTAATCATAACAGATGGATATCGGCGATCATAGGAAATTCTAACTTTTAATCAATATTTTTTAAGATTAAAGTAGGGTAATTATTTTGCTTTTTGTTTAAATTACGACAAGATTTTAAATTTGTGGTATGTGAACTACAGATGTCAGTTAGACATTAAGCTTTAAATATTTCATATTCACAACTTATATATTTAGAAAAAATAAATTCAAGTGAGTGCACTAGTATAATTTATATTTTATTTTTCAATAAAAGCAAGGAAAACATTGCACTTTTTCTGTTATATATTCAAAAAATCAATTTTCCTACACTGGATCTAAGATTCTCCTTGGATTAAATGCCTCTTTTTTCTGAACATATTCTTTAATTTATAATCACATGAAAGATCATAAAAATGTCTAAAATTTGATATACATTCATCAGATTATTTCAAAGTTAACAAATTCAATTAACAGTATAAAGTTCGGCAATTTTATTTATATCCCTGAAAGCACTCACTGATAATTGCAACCTAAGTATTGATTGCTTAGCAAGCTATTTCACAAAAAAAATGTGGCAGTATAAACATACCTACTTCTGTTTTTATCAAATTTGAAAATATATATTTTATTTGAATATTAAACGAGTAACATTTTTCAAATCTACAGACTTTCCTCTTTAAGCTGGGACTAAGAAACACAGGGATATGTAACTCAGGTCAATATTTCACGAGCCTCACCATTCCATGTTACCTGTACACGACTGGATTTTTGAGTGATTTCTTTGTTGAAAAATAGTCAACTTGTGCCGAGGTGTGCAAGAAATGTAACAATAGAACATTTATGAAATTCATATGTTTGTAAAGAGAAATGTTTGAGGAATGCATTGGTATAAATTTTATTAAGGAAGTCTAACTTTTAATCAATATTTTTTATGATTAAAGTAGGTAAAATTTCGCTTTTTGTTTAAGATACGACGAGATTTGAAATTTTTTCGTATGTGAACTAGGGACAAGTTTGACATTAAGCTTTAAATATGTCATATTTAAAACTTATATTTTTAGACAGAGTAAATTATATTTTTAGACAGAGTAAATTTCCGCGAGTGCATAAGTATATTTTAATTAAAATTTGAATATTTTATTATTCGTTTAAAGCATGGAAATCATTGCACTTTTTCTGTTATATATTCAAACAATCAATTTTCCTAAATGGGATCTAACTTTCTCCTTTGATTAAATGACTGTTTTTCCTAACATATTCTTTAATTTATAATCACATGAACATGATGAAAGATCATAAAAATGTCTACAACTTGATATACAATTTATTAGATTATTTTAAAGTTAATGAATTCAATTAATAGTATAAAGTTCGGTAATTTTATTGATATCCATGTATGTACTCACAGATAATTGCCACCTAATTATTGATTGATTAGCAAGCTAATTCACAAAGAATGTTGCAGTAAAAACATACCTACTTCTGTTTAAATCAAATTTGTAAATTTATATTTGATTTGAATATAAAATGAGTAACATTTTTTAAATCTACAGACTTTCCACATTAATAGGGTATTTTAAAAAAAAAATTTCTGTTGTTTTAGTTATTGCCGAAAACTACAGTGACGGCGTAGCTCGATTACATTATTTTTAAGGGAAATACTAGTAGTTACTTATCCCTGTGTTTCTTAGTCCCAGCTTTAAGCAATGTTAAGAGGCTAATTAATTTTTTTTAATTTTATTCCAAAGTTATTGTCGAAAACTACAGTGATGGCATCGCTCAAAAACATTATTTATAAGGAAAATACTAGTAGTTACTAATCCCTGTGCCTTTGAAAATTTTATAGAAAATCCATTTATTTTGTTAAATTACTACCATAGGTGCTTGGGGACAGGAGACAGTACCCCCCCCCCCCTTTTCAATTTTTTGGGGGGTTTTTTTGGTCGACCTACATGTATCCACAATAATATGTGCCGTTCTCAGATTTTCTCCAGTTGACTGATATGTATATAAACTTATTTTTTGTTTTACCTACATGTATACACAATAATATGTTCCGTTCTCAGATTTGCTCCAGTCGAAAAGTTTAAATACATATCAGTCGACTGGAGCATATCTGAGAACGGCACATATAAAGTTTATGTACATATCAGTCGACTGAAGCAAATCTGAGAACGGCACATATTATCGTGGATACATGTAAGTCATTCATTTATATACATATCAGTAGTTGACTGGAGCAAATCTGAGAACGGCACATATTATTGTGGATACATGTAGGTCAAACCAAAAAAAAACACCAAAAAAAAAAAAAAAATTGAAAAAGGGGGGGGGGGGGGTACTGTCTCCGGTCCCCAAGCACCGTATCAGGTTAACTTGGTCCAAT
>JAULBM010052075.1:0-10502 GCA_032357055.1 Geukensia granosissima
CATGAGACAGCCACCCACCAAGTGACAGTAGAATTTTAACTTCTACAGGTCCCATTATGGCCTTCAACAATGAACCCCAGTCCATACCATAACGGAAGCTGTAAAATATAACATGTTTAAGATGTAAATCCACATCGGCCCTCATGCGCAGTCCAAGAGAATTGTGATGTCATGTTTATTGTAGTTTTCCAACTTTAATATATCTCAAATGAATGTTAAATACAATTATCTTAACAGATTACAGACAAAATATGTGATAAATAGATCATTAGATGTCACTTTCCAAATCAACCCTGGTATCATTTTTCGCCCAATATTGCCCCTTGGGGCCAATGTGGGGTCTTCGGATGAAACCGGTTGATATGGAAGGTGCCATTTAATAATCTATCATTATTCAACGGTGCTACACACAAAATATGATATAATATGAAGGTTCTGATATCTGCATATAATACCTTTTCAATGTAAGATGAACATGTATCTGTGCTGTAGCTGAAATACCTGGGAATTCTACATGGAAAAAAAGTTTTACCCATTAGGAAATTATTAATTAAATAAATTTCAATTCAATTAAAATTAGATCTCTGCACTCGCTCCTCCTTTTTATTTGTTTTTTCCTTGGTCGTGTCCTGGGAGATCTAAGGACATCCCATTTGAGTTCATGTTAGAGGTCAAATTTAAGATAGCCAATCAGCGATGCCACACAGGTGCGAAGGCGATTTCCCTGACATACCGCTTTGATAAAGTTCCGAAACTTTCCGAAGGGAAATAATTAACCCCTGACATGAACTCGGATGGGATGTCCTTAGATCTCCCACTACGCAATCAAAGAAAAAAAAACAAATATAAAGGGGGAGCAAGTGCGGAGATCTTATTTTAATTAGATTGATAAAATTTATTACTATAATTTTATCATAACTGTTTGTATTGTTCTTTATTTGTAGCTTAGCTGTCGTAGCTTCATTGACGTATGTCCAGATGCAAATATTTGATCCATATGTAGGGAATGAATAAACCCTACTTTGTACTAAACTGACATGATTATCGAAAACCTTAACATGTTAGATCACATGCTAAGTCAACAATTCATAATAAGACCGAACCCTCACACATAATTCTGACCCAAAGCTAATCAGTATTAGTTCTTTTATTAAATGGCAAGTGCATACTGTAGCTTATTATAATAAAGCATGAGCAATTACTAATAATATCTTGGATTTTAACTGATGCTAGATCTACCTAGCACATGCATACCATTACACACCATGATGTGCTATGCAAATTAATTTGGTAAACTCCACATTTGACAGATTTACATATAAATATATTACATTTAAAAGATGGGATCTGAACATAAAACCTTTCACAGCATATTTACAACATATATTAAGTTTGGAATGATGCCTGAATTTCACAAATTATCAAAGTTTTATCTGAAAGGAAAAGAAAATGATTAAAGCCCCTTTTATTTATCTAGCAAAAAGACCAGTAGCTTCTGTTCAAGCTGTGATCATGCTTGAAAACTGTAGTGTTGGGAGAAACATGCACAAATGTATAAGTTTATGCCTGAAATACAATGTATCCATCTGCATTTTACTGAATTCAATTATGATTTTTAACATGTTAAAGATTACTCTGTAACTACACTTTACCTCCTGAAGAGTAAACTTTAATATCTCTGTCAACTGGAAGAGGTGTCCTGAAATGGAAATACAGTCTCATAAAAACAAATTCAAGATATCATTAACTTAAAAATTAATAAACTATCAAAGATATGTCTATTGTCAATTTTCCTTACAATGTTAACAGTATGAACAAATGACTGAATGATGGATTTTCATGTTCACAAATCACAAACTGGCTCAGTTGGACAACCATACATGTAAGTCACACTCATATATGTATCACAAATGTAGTCAATTGCACTCTTGTTTGTGACAAAAAACTGAAAATTAAATACAAGTCTTTTAAGGTTCTCTGGTAACTTGTCATGGTGATTGAATCATATAACAATGATAGTGGAAATGGTGGCTGTTGAAACAATATAATTCTGAATACATGCAGGTTTGAATTTTTGTTAAATTATCAAGAAATATAAAATAACATGTAAATGTATATCATAAGCTTATCAAATGTTTGATGAAAAGATAAATGTTTTGGAATGGTGAATCTCTAAAGGGGTAAATGTTTCTGTTAACTGTACCAGATCAAAATACAAGTATTTCAATTGTCAGCAAACTTTAGTGGAGGAACATAGACTCTTTTTGTATGGGTCCGGAGGAACAGAGCAGTATCTACCCTTGCCAAATAGATTTTGGATCTCCATTCACAAGATTCTATGTCAGAGATGGTCTTTTCAACCAAGGAAGAACATGCAAATGATGCATGGTTACCATAGATGGTTACATATTTCAACACATTCTTCTGCCCATCTGTTTATATGGTGTATATGTATGGTCTTTATGCTCTATTTTATCAAAGTTTTTAATCTTTATACATTTAATTAGTGAGGTTGGACTGTGAACAAGTGATAGTGTGTGTAAAAGAGAGTGACCAGATTAGTAAGGAAGAGATATTGCCTACATGCTTACATGAGAACAAAATTTTTCTTCTATGCAACTTTCTCATATTATTATTATATATTTGAAAGTCCTTTATTATTTTGGCTCAAACTTCTACCTCTGATTGTGTCGATCCACAGGGACTAGCTTGTGTACAGTGAGGATTTTGGGTTCAATCCCCCTAAAACTTGTTCACCCTTATTCCCGTTTGCCCTAAGATCATAACAGTAAAGGTTAAATAAATGGTGAAATCTGATTGGTCAGTATCTTGTTGTGATGTAACAACGTAAATATGTATTTTTTATAGTGATCTTAATGGACATGATGAATGTTATTGATCCAAGTGATCCAAGGAGCTATTTTTTAATATTCAAGGGGGAGAGGCTTGGAATTTTTAAAAATGACCTAGATCACAGAAAAAAAATGTTATTGTAATATAGCTGAAAAAATATATGCTGTCACCTGTTAGAAACAATGCACTGCTGAGTTTGAGTAGTTTAAGTTACAGTAAACATGGAAAAACTTTGAGACAGTGAAACAGCAGATTATTGATGATTTCGAAATCATGAAACAATGCCCAACTCTCACCACAAGATTGAGGCTTGGGGGAGTTACAGACTGATTGCCTGTTGAAATCCATTGTAAATAGTCTATTTCTGCTAATTGCCAGGTACCTGGGATAGCCTGTTGATTGGGAGAAAATTAACCACTGACAAAAGGTGATCAGAATTTGCACGGAAAATGTAAACAATTTTGTTTATTTCAATATTAAAAGTAGTTTTCATGCAAGGGGTATATAATAAAAAGAAAGAACTAAAATTTAAAAGAGAGCATTTTATATTTTGATTTAATGTTTGGCCTGTAAAACATATTTATTTCATAACAAAACAAGTTTATTTGAAAAAAAAAATTAAACTTTATTAAACATGTTTAAAGAAACAAATTTTTTAATTTGATAATTTGATAAAAGAATAGATTCAAAGTTGAAAGTTGTAGCTAAAGTTATTTTACAATTTTTTTTACAATTTTTGGATATGAATGTTTGCAGAAAAAAATGGCTTTACAAAAAAAGAAATAAATCTAAAACAAGAATATATGAAATATGCAAATTAAAACATAATTTTTTAACACAAGTGTACTACTTTTAATTCATGTATGTTAATAGTAAGAATGTTAAGGCAAAACACCAAATTACAAGTGCAGAAAGCGAAAAGAAGACTTTTTGAACAAGACATTTTATTTTTAGAAAAACACAATGTTGAATAAATCATATTAATAATTCTAATATTAATAATAGGAAGAAAAAATGGGTTTAAAAATCGTGTTCATTTTCTATGGCCTAATGTGCACATTCATTAATAGCGATTGTTTTATGACAGGGCAGTCTACTACGCATAATTCTGCATGTTTATATCAAGTTATAAAATTTGACACAAGAATCAAAAGTTGTGAGATATATTCATAAATCAAAGAGCAACTGTTAATTTGTTTATAAAATTTAGAAAAGAAATGCATAAAAGTACTAGAAAATGTGACTGCAATTATAATTTGTCTTCTTTGCAAATTTTACAGACAACAATTACATATAGTTTTGGAAAGTTATGATGTGCAACTGAAGTACACAAGCCACAGAGAAATGAAAATTTTTATCCCAGCGATATCGCAGTTTCACTCAGTTTGCTGTAAGTACGTACATACATATGCTGTTAATGTCAAGGATAATCTCAGGAACCATTGGATGTAGGAAGATGAAATTGTACTTTAGATGTAGACTGTGTCAAAAGTTTCAGAATTTTGATAATACCCCTAGGGCTAGGGATACACAGTAGCCAAAGGGTACATTATTACATTATTGTAAATATGTCAATACAAGTTAAGATCCCCACCCATAAACCCATAAACCATATATAATATTAACTGTTATCTAAGTGGGATTTTATGGTCACACCCCCCCTCCTGGGGCTGACCCCACTGCCCTTAATTTCGACACAAATTATCTCAAAAAAGCCTTTAGATCCCCACCCCTATTCTAAGTCAGCACGTAAAGTCAAGTTTAATGGGCATCCCCAGGTGTCAGACCCAACTTCGTTATTCTGGAAATTATAAATTATTTCAAAAACAATTCAGATCCCCACCCCTAAACCTTATATATTATAAGTTGGCATGAAAAAGTCACATTCCATGGGAATCCCCAG
Source organism: Geukensia granosissima (assembly GCA_032357055.1). NCBI lineage: Eukaryota > Metazoa > Mollusca > Bivalvia > Mytilida > Mytilidae > Geukensia > Geukensia granosissima. The sequence goes on from JAULBM010052075.1 coordinate 4,757, forward strand.
GGGTCAACCCCACCCCCTTATTCTGGGAATTACAAATTATCTCAAAACCCATTCAGATCTCCTCCCCCAAAACAATATATATTTTAAGTCGGCATGATAAAGCATCCCCGGGGTCTGCCCCACCCCCTTATTCTTAAAATTAGAAATTATCTGAAAAACTGTTCAAATCCTCACCCCTTAACCATAAATATTCTTAGTATGTATGAAAAGACAAGTTCCATGAGCATTCCCAGAGGTCTGCCCACCCCTCATTCAAGTTATCTCTTAATATTCACATTCACATTATCATGATTATACTATTAAACACCAGAGTAGCGCGGGGATATGCAGCATGGCTGATTCCACTAGTTCTTTATGAATTGAAATTCAGTTTTATTCTTTCGAGAATAAAACAATATTGGATAAATAATACTAATTAAAAGAAGTTCTAATAGACAGAATGTATAGAAACAGAGACAAGAGTCTTTTGATCCCAGCTGATAGTAAGAATTATGGAATATTAAAAATCTCTATGTCCCAAGAATTGCGTGTTCACTTTTTATTTTACTTTTTTTCAAAGTCTAAGTCTCCTTTATTTAATTATTTTTGAAACAAGAATCAAATTAGCAAATTAATGAACGAATGTTAAATAATTCCACACAAACAATTTAAATTGTTTATTGACCCTCATTAATTCACCTTTAGATCAAATGTCCAGGCTTACATATCAGCTGGGATTTATTAAAACACACAGGGTCAGTATTAAATGTCAGACCCTTTCTGTTCCATATTATCTGTACAGGACTGGATTTTTTTCCGATTTCTTTCTTGAAACATAGTCAATTTGTGCAGAAGTAAAAGAAAAGTTATGAAATTCATATGTTTGTAAAGAGAAATATTTGGGGAATGCATTGGTATAAATTTTATTTAAAAATTGTAACTTTTAATCAACATATTTTACGATTAAAGTAGGGTAATATTTAGCTTTTTGTTTAAATGACAACGAGATTTAAGAGGTTGGTATTTGACTATAGACAAGTTGGACATTAAGCTCTAAATATGTTTTATTCGAAACTTATATATTTAGTTAGAGTAAATTCCAGCGAGTGCATAAGTTTATTTTCTATTAAAATTTGAATATTTTATTTTTCCTTAAAAGCAAGGAAAACTTTGCATTTTTCTACAAACAATCAATTTTCCTAAACTGCCTCTTTTTTACGAACATATTCTTTAATTTATAATCACATAAAAGATCATAAAAATAACTTGATATACATTTTATTAGATTATCTGATTATTTTAAAGTTAACCAGAGACATATAATACATGTATTATATGTCTCTGAGTAAACTAATCAATTAACTGTGTAAAATTCAGCAATTTTATTGATATCCCCAAAGGCACACACTGATATTTGCCACCTTATTATGGATTGATTAACAAGCTAATTCACAAAACATGTTGCAGTAAAAACATATTCTGTTTTAATCAAATGTGTAAATTTATATTTGATTTGAATTTTAAATGAGACTTTCCTCTTATAGAGGGTATTTTTTTAAAAATTTCTCGAAAGATATTGCCAAAAACTACAGCTATATTTACATTATATATATAAGGGAAATACTAGTTGTTTTCCCTGTGCCTTTTAATCCCTGGCAGTTTATCACATGCACTTGTTTCTATCAATGCCTGGTCTGTGTCAAACAGTATAAATAAAGGCGGGCATAGATATAAACAAGTGCCTGTGGACTGGAAGCTACATTTTCAAGCAATGGGTTTATTTAAGTAGGCTACTTTAAACTGTACATTTTGGCGTATGCAAATTATTTTATGCACAAAATATTTTTTCAATGAACATTTGTCCAATCTGTCGAATAAACAGGTCAGATTTTTATCTATGAAATTTCTGTTTGAGATCTAAGTTTCAAATAGAAATGATTACAGTATACAGTTGTCGGAGTGTTCAAATATCGCCGGAGGGAAACAGACTGAGCGATCGTCAGTTACTCGAATCGCTTGTCATTCTTCACCCAAACGAACCTATCCAGCCATCCGGAACCTCTTGAACTTCCCCGATGTGATCAACCACTTGACGATGTGATGCCGACCTGATAGGATACCAGTACAGTTCCTCCTAGGCCGTCAAGTCCATGTATTGGTAAGATACTTTACCGATATGTGTAATATTTACATATGTTTATAATTGTCCGCACTAGGCCAATCTCTGACACAGGATACAAGAATTGTGCAGGCAACAAGTTTATTACCAAACTGAAAATACAAAAATTTGTAGTAGCTATGCACAAATAATAGCACATCTAACAAAATGTCAGATTGTCCCTATAATTGTATAAAAAAATAATAATGTTTATTAAAAAAAACTTTCAGGTGAGAAAGCCGATTAAAGCCCTACTTTATTTTCCTTCGTAAAACTTGAGACGACTATCAGGTGGTGTTCACTGAAAGCGTAATTTTTTTAAGAGTTGACAAATTAATTACCTGACTAGACTAATATACCTGGAATAAGTATGCCGATTCGTTTCATTTGTAAAATAATAAGAAGTGCATTAGCAGAAATTCAGTGATACCTGGGTGACATGCTGAGACGCCCTTCTACAAAAAAGTTCGGAAATAAAATCGCACGCGCCATAAAAGCATAATAGGAATATGATGAGTTCTCTTGATGTCAGTTGAACATAAGCGAACCAGTCGATCGTCGGGCCCTGCTTGATAACATATTAAGGTGGGGGTGAAGGATATTAACGTTCTACAAAGCAAATTAATGCTCTCAATCGCACGGTTAGTTAAAGTCGTCAAAAGTTAGTTTGAATATTTACAAAATTCTATCATAAATATATATAAAGATATAATTTAACAGCTTGGTTGCACCTGCAGTAAATTGATAAAATATGGTATATCCCAACCAAACGTTTATGGAAATGTGGTAAATAAAGCCCGGAAATTTAACCGACAACTCATTTGTATTTGAGAGTTACATTAATAACTTAAAATAATGGTCATCTTTATAAGAGTATTTTAAGATCTTTTGAAATATTAATAAATTGTCTGCTTGTTTACTTCTGTTTGATAAAGTTACTGCAGTATCGGGTATTTCTACTTTGTGATTTGTCAGATTTTCTGGAAAAAAACTTTCTTTTGGACATTTTTTCCTTTTGCGCGAAATTTCCCTTATAATGCAGCTGCGACACCAACTTGACGAAAGAAAAGGTTGCTGTTATTCATCTTATGAAACTTTGGGAAAGTGCTTCAGAGATACGGAACTTTATTCATAAAAATAGGATAACTCTAAAGGGACCATCTATGATTGCAGCGCATCGCGTTTCTTTTGTTTTATAATAGAATGATTGTATCTAGATGGGCACTAGGCTGTCGGAAGTTTGATTTTGGTCCAGAGATTCGTCAAAAGCTTCAATTCTTATTTCAGACACGTGATTTGAACTTATTTCGGTTTTAATTTCAGGAAAGGAAGTTTGCATACTTGAATTAGAATTTTTTACTATAATCAAAAGGTATCAGTAACTGTATGTGAAATAGGATTGAAAAAGAAAAGAATACAAAACAAGAACCTTGAATGAACCAATCATGATTGTGGTCGAACAGACGTGCGGGAATAGGTGTCGTTTCCGATAAAAGGTGCATCTATAGAAAACCAAACGAAATTTAGAACAACAAAAGGGGAACCGTCTCGAAATTTTCACAATGGCAGACCTGAAAATTTTTACAGTTCAAAATTTCTTTCTATCTCAGTTTTATGGTTAAATTATATTCCGTAAAAATAACGCTGTATTTATCTGTTAAGACAGAAAAGTAAAAAATACAGAGGTAAATGGGATTTTTTTTGCGTTGATGAAAACTGAAATTTCAACTAATGGATGAGTTGCGACAAAAAATTAAAACTACAACGATACATCACATGAAATACTTTGTTGCCGATTTTTATTTAGAATTAAATTTCGTTTAGTGTACATACTACTGTCTGTAAACCTGCCTTCATGGAATGCCTTTTTCAAAAGTAAAAGGTGTTATCATTTTTTAAACCTATTATTTTTTAAATCTCAATAAAACTTTGAAAAAAGATGTATCTTGGTCAGTGTTGACAAAAAATATTTTCGTTTTATGTCCTTTTCATTGGTAAAGGAACCTAGAGCAAGAGAGGAGTCTCAATGGGATTTACAATGTAAAAGGGAGATAACTCTCTTAGCGGAGTATCACAAATCTAGAATGCTGTACTTGATTTATACATGTGTATTTGTGCATTACTTTGTTGCATTCAACTTGTAAATATGTTCACACTGTTTGTTATAATTAAAATATTTGTACTAACATACCCCATTTGGGGTCTTTAGTGAAATAAAATGTCTTAATGTCTTAATGTAGAACATGTAGAATGCACATAGAGTAAAATTTAACTTAAAATGTAGTTGCACATTTCTTTCTAATCTCAATGCAACAAACTATACAAGTAGATGGTTGATATCATTCCATTTTCAAAATTAAGTATTTAAAAGACAAAAAATACAACGGGAAATGTTCCAACAGGTTTTATGTGCCTGGAAAGTATCTGTAGAGGGCAGTAAGTTATTATTTTAACATTTCATTGGACGACTCACTGGGTTCTACCTCTTGTAAAAATTATAGTAAAATATTCCTTAGATCGCCAAAAAGCTATTCAACGTGGTAAGGTCTACAGACAATTTAGTAGAATTTATATTAGCTTTGGTAATCTGGTATGAGGTTCTTGTAAGATTCGATTAAACATGACACGTGGGAAAGCATTTATCTTTAACACTGTTTTATTCCAGTTGTATTATTTTCTATGATAATAGCCCCTTTATATATCATTCATCTAGTCCCACAATAAACCATTTAAATCTGCAATAAATTTTCTAGTTTCGTGCAAAAATCTTCTACAAAACGTACTGATGGCGTGGAATTATCCCAACACGGGACCGACTGTTTTAGCTCACCTCAGATTGACGTTGGCTAAGAATTTATACACCCCACCCAACCAACGCCCTTAAGGAGGATTTCTACCTCTGGCGGAGAAGCCCAGTATCCAATGTTTTTACCCCTACTACTCCCGGCGTGGCCGAATATTTACTCAACCCGCCCAATTAACCGACGCCCCTTTAGCAGGGTTTAGCAGGGTTTTTACCTGCAGGTGGAGAAACCGAACGACCCATTTCTATACCTCGGTCGCCCTCGGGAGGATTATGCTAGCAAGGATTAACAGTCTAAAGGTAGTTAATCAACCACGCGAACCATGCAGACCGCATGTAATAGTGTAATGGTAAGCGTGCTCGACTCAAGTGCGGGAGTCGTGGGTTCAATTCCCCGCCGGGTCAAACCAAAGACATAAAAATTTGTATTTGGTTCTTCTCCCCTTAGTGTTAGCATTTAGGAGTAAGAGCAAAGACTGGTCGGCCCAAGTCAGAATAATATATCTGTGTGAAGTTTCATTTCTTCCTGCGGATTGTTGCTTTCGTTTAATATTCGGTTCACCGTGTCGGTCTAGTACAAAGTATTGTTCAATCATCATCATTACTCGTCTTGAATATGCATGCAATATTTGCTGCTGCAAGTTAAGCAACATTCAATCAATCTATTAAATGAACCATGCAAGGAACAACAACAAAATTAATATGAACGAAGTAAACCGGTAACATTTCTATATAATTCTTATATGATTTGCGTGTACGGAAATACGCTGACATGATTGGTTGAATTGACTTCCGGTAGCATTTTT
>JAULBM010052086.1:0-10502 GCA_032357055.1 Geukensia granosissima
ACAGTATTAATGTCAATTTTACGGGGGTATGCATCTGTTCTGTTGGGGCTCCTCTGACAACAGAGCTCTAGTTTTTGACTAACTAGTCATGTGGGTTGAAACATTAAAATGCTAGTTCTATAATATCCATCAAGACATTAACATTTACAGGGAGCATCTATATAAGGTCCTTTATAACATTGCTGATTTTGTCTGATCTGTCAACAAACATGGCCGCCATGGACAATTCATGTTTCCCCTAAAACGACTAGGTCAAATGGAACCAAACTTTACAGGAAGCATCAATGTTAGGTCCTTTACAAAATTAGCTCATTTCCTCCCGATCGGACAAAAACATGGCTGCCATGGATGATTCTTGTTTCTGATTGGCTGATATATTAAAAATCCTCTCCTATAAAGCCACTTGGGCAAATGGATTAATATTTGATATGGAGCATCTATGGGAAGTTCTTTATAAAATTTCCTCATTTCGTTTCAATCAGACTAAAACATTGCCGCCATGGCAATTCTTGTTTCTGATTGGCTGATAATAAAAATCCTCTCCTATGAAGCCACTAGAACAAATGTAAATTTTTAGGGATTTTTATGTTCAAGGTAAAGGTCACAGTCACAAAGAAAACTTAAAAAATTTTGTGAAAATAAGGTTTCAAGATAATCACTCAAAAAGTTTATATCCGAATCAAAAACTTTGGAATAATTATACATATCAAGTATGTAAACTCTAGAGTTTTCTTGGAAAAAATTGTTCATGTTCAAGGTCATATTCATAAAAAAATTCTTTGAAATTAGGTTTCTTGATGCTTAAGAAAGCACCATTTAGATTACTAATTGAAACTTTTTAGGGAAAATTTCTTTCTAAAGTATATATCTAACTATACAAAATGAACATTTCCTTCAGACCCAGCAACTCGGCTATAGCATCCCCAACACCATTTGATTTTTATATTGTTATGAATTACAGTTTATTGCAAAAATTCAAAAAGACTCAATGAACAAGGTTGTTTATTCGCTAAAATTTATGATAAAGGGGGACGGTTTTTCTTCTCCTTTCGGTTTATTGATGGGTAAGTGCCTTTGGCTCCTTCCTATGGTGTTAACATTGTAACATTTCACAACTAGTTCAGTTGTCCTGTATTAACAATTAAGTTTTTGAATACACAATGGAAAAAATATGTCTGTCTTCCGACTTAACGATTTCTGTCTGCCCATTTGGTATCTTTGATCTCATATTCATAGTCAGATAAATGGAAATGTGATAAATGTACAACACAATTTGTCTACAATAAATATTTTATTAACTCTTTTTCCTAGCAATCATAGAGTCTAAGAATTCTATATAAATTTTTTTCTGTGCAGATGAAGCTGGTATAAAATGTCCTCCTGTATGTCCTAACACTACAGGTTCTTTGTAGAGTGGCAATAAATCTTCACTCATCTCTGTAAAAAAAGTTCAAATAAATTATCAACATTCATAAATACTCCTCATCTCTTGCAATTGTCACAAATAACCAGTGTTGTGATTTCAAATTTTAACAATTTTAAACTTTAAGAAAAATTAGGCTGTTCTATCTTAAACTTTTAGGAACTTTATATTTCCAGTGAGGTACAGGATAACAGCAATAACAAAGACAATATCTGATATTAAAATAGATGAGAAATGAGTTTATATTCTAGAAAATAATTATAAAGGAAAGATTTTTTGTAAACTCAAGGGCCAATGCCTGATTGGTCTAAAGAATAAGGAACAAAGAACACACCACACAAAAATCCAAAATTTGTAACTGGAATTCCAGATATACAACACATAGCAAACTTAAATGTACAAATACAATTCATCTCCAAAATATACAACACATAATGTATGTTTCATGAACTGAGTCTCTGACGTTTTGGTTTTTCTCTCTTAAAGAAATCACAAAATCTGAAAGGGGGATTTAGAAATAAATTTAATCATTATACAGGCAACCGAATCAGGTGTTTAAATATCCCAAATGTAGGTGTTTGGCCTGTGCTCATATGCTCATGTGACAGTGTCGAGGTTTTTGCATTTCTGGTACCACCAAGCTTATTTTTCCTGACATTGCGTATAAATATATGATTAAAGATATATAAAATATCAAAATATTTTTCATTTACAAAATTCACAATTCTGGACAAAAATAGCTATAATGAAAACAACAAAATTTTCCAATTTTCCTGATGAGAGGAGAAAATCTTAGAACATGTATAAAAAATCTGAAATATACAAAAGTTACCGGAATCTTTTTATATTGCATATAATTTGTACAGATTCCTTCAAGGGATTATTTCAAAATTAGTAAAAAGTGAGAGACCCAGTTCATGGAATGTACATTAGCATACTTAAATGTACAAATACAATGCACCTCAAACAGAAAACACAAAGCAAAGCAAAAGAAGCTTAAATCATGGTATAGTCACTAAAAATAAAGGATACTGCAATATCACAACATCCCCATTTTGTCCCTTCCCAATAAGTAGGCAGGGCTAGATCACCCATTGTCAATATCAACCTTTATCACTGGTTTATGTGTTGTTTTCCTTTGGTCTTTCTGGCTTGAGAATTCCATTATCAGGTGACTACACTGATATTAAAAACTATCACTGATTCTATTGTTCTTTGAAGTCATCAGGAATATGATGTTTCATGGCAATACACTGAAAAACAGATTATTGTTGGTCATCTTTACTTGATCTTGATGGATATTAGCAATCTTGTAAAGAGGATCAAGGATAATCTATCAGTATCTAGTACCTATGGTGAATGTCCTAAATGATTTGGTAAACTAGAACAAACTTGTGCAGAACCCAATCTGTCTACAGACCCCAGTGCCACCAACAGCATCATACCATAATACAAACACACTTTTTGGTGATCATATAAAAATAATCACATCAAAAATCATATAATTACAATATAAAACAGCTGATGGTCAATATTTCGAAGATTACCTTTAGGTATAACATTATCTGTATCTCCAATGACATGTAAAGTAGGTATTTCTATTGTGACATCATAAAACTTCTCATGGTCTTTCTGTCGACTTTTAAAACCAGCTACAAATATGGCAAAGTCAAATTTGATGGATGAATCTGAAAGTCAAATTGAAAGTAATTTTAATCTATAGACATTTAACCTCCAAAGCATCTCTAGATAATTTGAAAGAATTGTTTTCCTTCTTTATATAAAGTTTGTTAATTAAGTCAAAATAATTGACCTTTTTCAACATTTGAAAATACAAATTAGAAACAAATCTTGCAAAAGACAGTCTTTTTCCCAGTGTATATACCAATTAGAGATCCTATTGCATTATGTGTATTCAGACATTTTCAATTCAGTAAAGGCTAAAGGTGTCACAAAAGAGATATATATATACAAAATTCTGAAAACCTAGACACTTAATGTCCCTTATTTGTGTTGGCCAGTGGACTCAGATGTTCCCCTTGTCAAGATCATGTAATTTTCTAAAGATTCCTTATGTTGACACAGTTAATTTTCAGTGGCCAAATGTGTTTACAAATTTTTCAAGACAAAAATGAATGGCATGACTTGTTTTAAGTCCAAAAATTGAATAATACTCCAGACAAAATTGTTTGCCCTTTTAAAAAGGTATAGACAGTTCACCATTTTTGCAATAGATTAGGTTGATTGTCTTGTTTTATGTATAGCCCTTTTCGAAAACCCATTTCCGGAAGGCCGTAGTTCCTTCTTAAATTAAAATTTACCATTCTGGTTACCTGCTTCCGGGTAGTTTGGTATAAGTTTCCATAGAAATCACTGCTAAAACATGCATCAATTTCTGTCGAGGACAAATAGTAATGTGAAGTGTAAATACCTTAACTACTTCTGGCAGTCGTAGAAAGCAAATGCATTAAAATAAAGTACAGGGGAAAGTCGGGTTTTTCTCCTTGCTCATTCTTACGTCGATGTGATGCAATTCCCACAAAGGGGAACAATTCAAAATCTTATTTTTAAACCAAACTTGTACTTCCGGAAATATGTTTTCGTAAAGGACTATAGTTTCACATTTTGTATTTCAGAGCCTTTTACAGCTTCCATTATGGTATGGACTCTAGTTCATTGTTGAAGGCCATAATGGGACCTGTAGAAGTTCTACTGTCATTGAGTGGGTGGCTGTCTCATGGAATATGCTTTTCGCTTGTGAATTTTCAAAGTTATTTCTGCATATGATATTTTATACCTTTATCTGATTGCTGGATGCTACACAATATAGACAACAATGCAGCTCCTTGACTAAAAGCTAAAACACCATCAAATGGTCCCTAAATTAAACAAGAAAAATATTATTCATCCTACTGTGAGCTCATACAACCTTTATATCCCTTTAAGGACCAATATAATATTGTGGAAGAGGAATTTTAATTAAAAACAAGATTTAAATTTTCCACGGTCAAAAACAATCTTATGCAAATTATTAAAGTCAACAAATATTACTGTATAACTAAAACAAAGAAAATACAATCAGATTACATTTTGCTTGCAAACTGATACTTGTCTATACTGTACTGTAACAAATTTTCATATTTTAACTCTACCGTTCTGAGATTAATTTCTGTCTTATTCAAAAATTTTCCAACCCAAATGTTTACAGTGTACACAAATTTAAGATTAACTCAATATTTAGCAATATCGTGTTTGACTGATGTTCCTATTTCTGGCCCCGCACATGTCTGTTGAAGGCTTTTAAATATTTGTTGTAAAATATATGTGAGATGTGGATAGTGTCTTTCTGGCATATATTCTATATTCTTATTTAAGATAACAGGATAGACACAAGCTTGTTGATAAGGAGTCTTGTTTAGTATTTTGTTATCCACTTACTTGCTCTTTGAATGTCTCTTCTATACACACTATAGATTTTTCATATCCTTTACTACAGTCAGTATAGTCTATAGGATTATAATAATCATTAGCTTGGGAAAACCACCATCCTCTTGCATCAGGACCTGGAAAACAGTACCAAAAAATTTGTAATTGCAGTTATCATTGAAAATAACATACAAACAAAAACAAAACAAAAGGGAATGCCTTAAATTAACAGGCTCATCAATAAAGATCCTGTCTAAATTGAAACCAGTCTCTTTTCAGTCTAGCCATAGTAGAGCAACACCATGTATTGTAACTTATATCAAAAAAGGGTAGATAATTCACTATATTTGTATTTTACCTTGTGCACACAGATATACCGATGCACACTTTATTCCTCAGAAAGGAAATAAAAACAATTTTAAACATCAGCTGAAAAAATATGGTCATGAGTGTTGTTTTGTTTTTTTTTAAATCTGTCTGAAGGAAGTGTTACGAAAATTTATGTCTTCATCATATGAATATTTTTGGTCAATAGACATTCCATGCCCTGTTTACTGATAAAAGTTCACAATATTCCTACACCAAGATCACTTTTGCTATAAATTTCCAAAAACTTCATAGTTTAAATAACGTATCACCTGTACTTAAACAGGTATATACATGTAACTATCTTTTAAATGCACAAAAGCTGGCTAGAGCATTTCTTTTGTTTTGAAGGAACTATTGTAGTGAGAGCCATTACATGTAAACTGTATAGTGAGACCTATATTCAGAAAGCAAAATTAATTCAGTATTCCAAGGGTGCGCTGGTGATGGCTATTAATATCCTTCTCAAAAACTAGATTCTCTCAGTCATACTGTTCTATTAACAAACAAACAAAGAGACTACCGGTAAATTTTCTATAATAAGACAGTTAATAAGTTTGTAAATTCCACAGTTTGTCATTTTGAACAATTTTTAAAATGATACAATTTATTGAAGTAAATCACTTTCCATAAAACACATTGTACAAGGTAGGCTACATCTTTAAATTGGGTTCAAATAAAGATATTACCATTAAAAAGTCTGCCATTTTTACCAAAAAGTCCTTCAAAATAATTTGTGTACAAAATCTATTCAGTTTAAAGTGATTGAGCATTTTTCTATTTAGAAATCTCATATTGCAAATATAAGAAACTATAACTCAAAATCTTCACATGCATAAAAAACGGATAATACAAACATACCATCAGAATTTTCAGAGCTTTGGTTGTCTGTTTCAAGTGGTGGAACTCTATTAGGAGCTGTTATAAAAACTGGAAAAGAAAAGCCAATTTACATAAATGTATGAAAATGAAAAGATATGGGGTGAATGTCAGAGAGACTGCACTTAAACCATAAGAAAAACTAAGAATTTACAATTCTAGAGGTCTCCACAAGGCCTACAACAAGGGTGGAATACCATTCTTTTTGAAAAGCTCTAAATCGCCATAAATGAGAAATGTATGCAAATACCATTTCTGAACCTAAACCTGTAGATTTTCTTCTGACAAACCTTAATCACTTGTACGTAGATAAGCTTTTTTTTAAAAATATAGTAAATTGTAATGGAAATGTCAAACCTTTCATTCTCTACCAAAACTTACCTTTTAAAGTTGTTTGCAGGACACAGAAACAATGCTTTTTTCTTGAGTTATTGCAAGTTTTATTTTACCTGAATGTGGGTATACCATCCACACTAAACTTAAACAGCTGGGGATAGTTTATCCACATATACACTGCTCTCACTGTATCACAGGTCCCATTATGTTGCAGATTCACATGCTATATTTCAACTGAATTCTGACATTGCTGTCATTGGACATGAAGCGTGTTATAAGGAGCTACCAGTATATATGTAACAAACTTATGTGGGATTATACTGTGTAGTACTTAATTAATAAAGCTTCCTTTATGACACCTATTACTAAGTAAATGTTTAATTTAATTTTTTTAAGGCAACATTAAAACTATGTTTGTTTGCTGTTTCAGACTATACTGAGAGTATAGGGAAGGTAGGTAGGAAATTTTTTTTCAATTTTATCAACATTGATGAAAGTTTTCAGCAAAATGTCCAAATGGATGTGTTAGTTTAAACATTGTATTTGAAATTTTGTATGTATTACTGTCGGGCAACTTATGACAGATATTGTTAAATTTCTTTGCCTCGTGATTATCTGTAATTTGTTGACCTTACCTTGCATTTGTGTTCTTCAATGCATAGATGTAGTGTCGTCGACATCTAGCAAAGAATTTCGCTCAAACCAGTGCTAGTTAGCTAGGGGCCATCTTGAACTTACAGTGAGGTGGGAGTTTTTAATCCGTGTTGAAGGCCTCACTGTGACTTTGAGATGAAGAACAGCAATCAAAGCACTGTTCCTTTGCTTGGAATTTACTTGTATACATGTATATGAGATATTTGTGTATTGAATTTTTACACCATATACTTTCTTTCTATATCAAAATTTCTCAAGACATTGACGTTCATTAACCATGTCATGAATTGCACTGAAACTATAGTCTTGGTGGCTGTCTTCAATAATCCATTAAAAAACATGGTTAAGAAAATTTTTCTTTAAGAAAACATTTAAAAACATAGAATAAAAGGTCATGAAGATGTCCATTTTACACAAAACCCCTACCAAAGGTTAAATATCCCAACAACTCCAGCCTCACTCCTGCAGAAAAAAATGCCTAACAGCCATGATACAAAACAACATTTCCTAATTTCAAACCATTCTGTTGATCATGTTGATGGTATCAAAAGTTATTGATCAGAAACCTCAAATTTGATTGAAATATGACTATTTCAACCAGCATAACTCTGGAATGACACAAGTGAAACAGATCATTTTCAAACTATACCAGTATTTATTGCCCTCAACAACAAATATACCAATCTAAATCATTCTATTAAAGTTAACAATAAATATTGATTAGAAACCTCAAATTTGAAGAAAAAAGCCATTTCAATGGACATAACTCTGGAATGAGAAAAGTGAAACAGTGGTCTGTTTTTTTTACTTTCCTGAACAAAAATCATTCCATTGAAGTTGATAAAAGTTATTGATCAGAACCGTTTTCGGGAGGTAAGTACAGACAATTTTTTGAATGGATGTACAGGCCCCATGAGACTAGCAACAGGGACATTAAAACTTATTTGTGTAGGAACATATTATGAAATTTGTTGTGAATTTTTAGATAAAGATTAAAGCAATACTACTGAAAACCCATCAAAATTGGATGAAAAATTATGAAAATTTCTTGTCTCCAGCAAAATCACATTTTAAAACCCTTTGACCCATTTTATAAAGAAAAAGTAAGTGCTACAAAAAAAATCCTTGGAGTAAATTTGTTACATTTTTCATGAGGAATCATTTAGAAAAAATCTAATAAAAAATTGGGCAAAAAACAAAACTTTTCCATATAATAAGAAATTGAATTTTCCACAACATTGACCCCTTATAGCTTGAAAAAGGTAAGAGATAGAATACTACTAAAATCTCTCATTGAGAGGAACCAAAACAAATATAAATCAGCAATATGGGATGAATAAAAAAATTCCCATCTGCGAAATCACTTTTTATAAAGAACAGTAAATGCTACAAAAAACTGCTTTAAGTGCCTCTGTTTTCCAATCATAAATCCCATAATACCAAATTATCGAGTTTTGTCATTCTGTCAAAAAATCCAGGACAACTGAATTCTTGTTATATAATTTCGCTTTAATTAACATGTTTAACACCATGGGAACCAGACTAATGTGTTAATGATGCTAAATGTAAAAAGGATTTTGTTTAGCTATGAAAAAACTTGATAATCCAGTATTATGGGATTTATATGCAATACAGAGAGGAAAGGAATTTTTTTAAATAATATATATTTAACAAAAATGAAAAGTTTTAGTTGTCTGGAGTCAGGTTTTGTCTATGCTCATGTGTTTAAACAACACCGAAAAGTGTCTGGCAGTTGTCCTACCTGGTAGAAAACCCTAAATTTTCAAGTTTCCTTGCGCATAGTACTTGAACTGGGAGGAACACAAGAATAGATAAGAACCATTGGAAAGCTTTTGGTGTCTTATTAACAGCAAGTCGCACGGTTAAAGACAAACTGCCCCCATTTGTGTTGTACCATCTCTTGAAGAAAGCTGGTGATATTCTTGAATTTTTGAAGTTACATTCCTTGTTAGAGGTTAGATTGATTGATTGTTGTTCAACGTCCAGTGGCAAATATTTCATGCATATTCAGGACAAAAACAAGTTAGACAATAAATCAATATGTAGACTTTGAGCAAGGGACCAGTAAGGGATGGACTTTTAGACTGCCACTGGGAAAACTGCGGGTTGGATAGGGGCGGAAAATTTAGCCTTGTAACTGGCCGCCTACTGAGGTTGTCAACGTATATTTGTTCCTTATAACAGAAGTTCCAATGGAACTTTTCTTACAGATTTTTTCATTATACTCTTTCCTGTAGGAACATGTATTATATAAGGTTTATTCCGTCAGGAACAAATATTACAGTAAAAGTTCCAGAGGAACTAATACTATATTAAATTTCTTCTTTTGGAACTTTTGTTATGAAGGAACTTCTGTAACATGACACCGCCCATAACAAAATCGGCCCATAACAAAATCAGCCTACCAAAATCGGCCCATTACAAAATCGGCCTATAACAAAATCTGCCTACCTATAAGATATTGTTAAATTTGAGAGCTTTTGTTATCAAAATTTAGTTTCATTTACCCCAGGGGGCGCATTAAGGGGGCGCACCCGTATCAGTATCTTGATTTACGTCTTATGGAATAATAATTTATTAGTCCTAAATTTCCTAATTTCTAAGAACTTCCAGGCTAAGGGCTTTCCCCCTAACATAAAATCCTGGATCTGCGGCTGGACCTATCTTCTTTAAAATTACCAGGCAATATTAAAATGAAATAAGTGCTAGCTGCCCCACATGGAAAGAGATGCAGTTTAAAATCAACAGAGTAAATTAAATTAAATAATCTATGAAATGGATTGTACAACTGTCTGCACAAATTACAAGTTGTAGGTATTCATTGTTTGTTTGTTGTTGTTTTTCTTTATTATTAAATATTGAAATCCTTATTTTCATATACCACTGCTTATGATTACTGAAATAATTTCCTCTTGATATAACTATTGCTTTTAAAACCAATAAAACAGACCCCTGTCACACATCATCACCTGTACATATTGTTTCCATTGGGCCATTAATTGAAACATGTTTTATCAAATAATTTTAGTGTAATTTAATCATCAATGGGTGCCATGTGAAAATTGATGAATTCTTGTAAACATTGTTAAAACTTAAATGGTAATAAAATTGAAGAAATAGGTAAATAATTAATTAATTGCTACTGTTGTTAAAAATGTTTAAAAGTAAGTTTATTACTTGATAAATGAAACTTAAATGAACTACAGTACAGTCGCCGTGGACCTGTGATTTTCCACAGCCCACGCGTGGACAACACGCAAAAACCACGCAAATTATGTCCACGGAAAAGAGATATTTGACCACGCAAAAATGCGTGGTATTTGCGTGGACAAACTGTTGAGTCATGGTTTGGGTGGATTCCACGCAAAAAACACGCAAATATTTGCGTGGAAAGGAT
>JAULBM010052097.1:0-10502 GCA_032357055.1 Geukensia granosissima
ATAACCTAAAAAAGAATTTAAATAAAAAATTAAACTGCATATATCTAGGTTAATTTTATCTCCCAGGGTATATAATGCCCAGGACATTTTTAAAAGCATGAGTATTTGAGAATTCTTAAACTTTTACAACTTTTTCAAATTTAATGTCAAAAGGTATCATTCTACAGTTTTGTCGTCATAATGCAATCCTATGTAAATTTCAGCATTTTAACCATTATTCAGAGTTTTGGTCTGAAGATATAGGTGTATAGTTCTGCATATGTTATATATTAATGGGAAGCATTTGTTCCATAGATTTTTAATCTAATCAGAAATGATACGATGATTGTTGAAATTTTTTGCTCAATATGCTTGAATAAAAAAATGTTTTTCCCATGTGTTTACCTTTTAGAAAAAGGGAAATTCCCAGACCACATCACTCACTTTATAACCTTATATTCATACTCAAAGGGAATAAATGGTTTTCTTTCTGTGAAATATACCTTCTCAGCTTTCATTAAAGCCCTAACATGTTACTTTTACCTGTATGATGCAATATCTACCACTGCATATATATTTTTTTCATGCAGGCCTTTTTAGGAACTATGGTGCTGCATGTCCATTTGACCCCTAACTGTATAACGAGACCAAAGATTAATTTGTCTTAAAGAGCTGGAAGCCAGCGAACTTTGCCACCTATTGCCATTTTTCTCAAGTTATTTAATTTTGAACAATAAGTGCATATCTGAGTGAGTTTTGCTTTTTTCTAATCTGCAATGGGGCCTTGGCCACCACCAGACTCTGGCTTATAAATTATTTGAACCGTCACCAAAACCTACTTAAGACACTGTGATTACCTAACGATTTTCTTGCTTGCTTTTGCAAATACATGTACAATATTCTTCCTATTAAGCGCCAATGCTGCTATAACTCCCCTCACCTTTTGACTGAAATCCAGAAGCAACCCTGAAAAATTACAATATTGCTAGACTGAAGAACAGAAAATTCTTTGAGAAAACAACAATTTTTGTTAGGAGATTCGATAACCACTTAATGACAAATTATTGATTTCTAGTGATTCTAAACTACAAACAAAATCCTTAGAATCTGATAAATTATGTTTATTTTTTAAAAAGATTATTTGAATAAACCTCACATGACCCTAAATTGCAATGACAATAGCTTTTCTTAATGACTAGCTGGATGCCAGTTTTGTAGGAAAATGTCTTTGGCCAATCAAAAGCCAACATTTTTGTAGTCCTATTATAGATTCCAGTGGATTTTTTTTTATTTGGAGGCACAATAAAAGGTTTATTCTATTCCAACATTCTTAAATTTATAGGTAAAAATTATAAAATCTATGTAGGAATAGCCAGAACGGTTGTATAAACAAGGGATTAAGTCTGTGTATACTGTAAAAACATAACCTTAATTGGAATTCTAAAAGTGTTGAAATTACCTGTCCAATTTTTGCTATAATGTGTGATATTTTTTAAATGTGTTATGCTTTCATGTGAAATTTATTGTAAATTTTAGACTTGTGTTCTCTAAGTAGCATTTATTTAACAAATAAAAATGAGATTTTTTTTATAATTTTATTATAATTCAATATTCATAATAACAATACATAATATTCAAAATGAACAAATCTAACCAGCTGGGCCCAGTTGTTCAACACTTTTAACTCCTGGTTAAATTTTAACTTGTAGGTTAATCCTGTAAAAAGCAACCAAATTTAACATGGAGTTAAATTTAACTCTTAGTTAAACAAGTTGAACAACTGGGCACTGATGAGCTTGGACCAACTCAAACTCAACATGTCATATTATTTTAATCACTTATCATCATTGTGAATTAATTAATATTATAAAAAGTTCCAAAGCTTGTAATTGAATAAAGTTGAATCAATCTCAGTAATTGCTTACAAAATAATGAATATAAATATTTTCAGAATCTGTTTTAAATACATATTAGAAACTTATGAATTTTCAAAATTTAAAAAATTTTGATTAATTAAATTAATTCAATTTTCAGTCTTTTAATCATTTTTCAAATATTTCAAATTTTAAAGTTTTTCTTTAATTAATTCATTTATTACCATGAAAAAATAAAAACTTGGCAAAAAAGACACAAATTTCTCTATAACAGATTATGATTTTGCTAATAAAATGCTTAAATCCAATGTTGTATTACAAATTTACCTTTGAAATTAATTAGTCAATAATTACTAAAACAACAAAACCTATTAAATCAACAAATATTGTTCTCTGCTTGTAGGAATACCCAGAATATTTATTTTGAAATGTTGGAATACCCAGAAGACACCGTGACTAACATCGATTGTGACTATACAACGGCTTTGACTACTGAGTAACACGACGGGTACCACTAGTGGAGCAGGAGTTGCTTCCCCTTCCAGAACACCAGAACTCACCCTGGTTTTTGTAAGGTTGGTATTATTCGAGCTTAGTTTTTAGCGTAGTGTTGTGTATTCTATATTTGTCTTTCGTTTCATTTTGTTGGCCATAGTCTTGTCTGTCTTCCGACTCAACGATTTCTGTCTGCCCCCTTTGGTATCTTCGAAATCCTTTTCACACTTTTATGTTTGTGAGCACTAGTTAGAATGAAGAGAGATTTAAGTTGTAGAACACTTAATTAAGTTTAGTTTTACATTTCATAATAAGACCTCAAAGAGATTATTTTATCAAAGATGGATTTATTGCAATGCTGGATTAACTTTAACATTTGATCCAACTGATAAATACTTTGTTATAACATTTCTACAAGATTTTATATTAAGCTGAATACTTGAAAATCTATTAACAAAAACGTAAGAAAACCGGTTATCCTATTAAAACATAAGATATAAAACGTAGTAGATCTGGGAAATGGGTAGATAAAAGTCAGAGTCACATAATGTAAACAAACTTTCGCTAGATAAATTAAATAACTCATTTACTGAACCTACAAACCTTGCTAGTACTTTTATAGTTAATATGAATACAATGAACGGTTATTGTGCTTTACGTATATCCAACCCATGCAGCAATACCAGCCAAATGTACAAAATTTTGCACCATTGCCAGACCAACAATGCATGGGTCATATTCAGAGACCGCATCCAAATATTATGCAACCCGTCTAAGAGTCCACTATGAATCAAGGTACTGATGTAAATAGTAAAACTGACATTTGTGTCCAAAAGGTCGATCAGGTGTTCCAAAAACGATCTACATTAGAAAAACTTAACGAAAAACTGAAAAAGTTTGAAACGACAATGAACAATCTTGTGACAAATGTTGACAAAATCACAAAAAGAATGGATGATGTTGAAAAGGAATGGACTTAGTAAATGGCCGATTTGAAGTTAATAACCAAGAACAAAATCAGTTGAAAACAACAGTATCACACTTACAAACAGAGCATAATGATATGGTTCAAGATGTTGGTTAATTACACCAAGACTTTGAAATCTTGTTTGAGCGCCACTTAGACTTACAAACACATTCAATAAGGTATACCCTAAGTAGATGACACTGAAGATACTTAAGAAATCTTTACGAAATGTATGGTTGAAAAATGAAAATTGATCCGCCTTTCTCTTTCTACAGAGCCCGCCCATAGATTTGGAAAAAAGGTATGAAAAAACGTAAACGATCTATGTATCCCCCTATACCTACATGACCTATTGTTAGTCGCTTTAAGAATTATAAGGTCCGCGAGGTTGTACGGAACGCGGCAAAGGAACTAATTGGAACAAAATAAAAATTACCAATGTTAAATAAAGAAATTCAAAGTGAATGAGCAATTTCCCAAATAGATTATTGACTGCTGCAAGTCTCTATGATCATATTGTTAAGGAAGCCAAAAACCAAAAAAAAATTTATTTCTGACATTGAAATTGAATTTCTTAAATTTCAAAAGGATTATACTTATGTCTGTCTCTTTGGAGATTTCAACAGCAGAACATCAAATTTAGCAGATTTTTGTGAAAAAGTAGAATCTGACAGTTTATCTCATAATGAATTGATTAATTTTAATGTATTTGTTAAAGTTGATATCTTAGATGATTAAAATATAAGAAACAATCCTGTTGTGAATTCATATGGTAGAAAGTTGATTAATTTTTGCAAAAATAATTATAGACAAGACAAAACAAGACAATATTTTATTTGACAAATTAACATGTACGTATACATAAACAATATAATTCAAGTACCATTTAAATTAACAAAAGCCACTCTAAAAATATGAGAGACTATATAAAGCATAAAGTTCTACAATTTATTAAGAATATAAAATACATTTTCTTTGGAATAAAATTTCATAGCATATTTTGCCAGTATTAAATTGCATATCTTCATTACTGAACATAAAAATAATTTTTTCCTCATCAGACATATTAATAAAGTTTCCATTAATACCAACAACATGATTAAAAACAACACTACGTAAATTTGCATAACCAGGATATTGCAGTTACACCTGCTTCTCATCTTCTCATTATTACAATTAAAACAAACACTTTTATCGACATTTAAATTTTCCTATCTTCCAGTCTCAATTCGCAAATGTGTAACACCACATCTAAATTTTGAAAAGGCACTCTTATATTTACCAGGCATATTACAACACAGATATTTTTTAACCATAAACATTTTTTAAAACTTCTATTTGAGCGTAATTTTATTATACAAATCATCTTTATAAATATTAAAACACACTAAAATTCTATCAAATTCACAAAATTGATCCATATTGACACTTTTCAACTTAACTTTAACTCTGAAGGACCAGTTTTTAATTTTCCATTTCTATAAGTATTACTCCATAAAAATACTCTTATATTTATTCTATCATTACACATTTTACACATTTTAGTTACTCTAGACCAATTTCTTAAAACAGCAGTCCATTATATGTTTATTCTTAATGGTCGATTTGGAAATGGTGTGATAGGTAAACAACTAGTAGAAATTAGTTACATAAGATTGAAAACTTTGATGTACTACTGTTTTGTTAGCTATACTCAGATTTATTCCCTCTTTTCTTTAGTTATAGGTATGAGTGAATCTGACCGCCCCTCTCCCTTTATTTAAACGCATGCAATAGTGATGATATAGAAATGTTTGGAAAATGAAAACAAGAGAATATTAACGATTATATTTATAATGTCAACAGAAGTTGAAAAAATTTTTGGTTGGTTACGGTCTATCAGTAATACCAAAGCCATGGTAGATCAAAATGTAATAAAGAATGTTGTGAGTTTAATATCAACGTTTTGCTTAAACCTGCAAGAAAAACGTTTAGTGTGTATAAAAAACAAACTCGTATTGCAACAAAAATAGCAAAGAATGGTTCGATAAAAAATGTACAAAGAGTAGATTGAAGAGAATATAGAAAATCTCCTAGACTCTATAAACATTACTGTAGTAATGTTTTAAAGAAAGGTTACACATAGTGTGAAGAATTATAAAAAAAACACTGGCTGAAAGATTTGACTCTTTAATGATAATCTTCGTTTCAGAATGAAATCTCTTAGACGCGCAATCCGCGTGAGTTTTGGATAATTTTGAACAGGCAAAAACATAATACGATAAAAAAATTCCGGGAGGAATAAATAATATTCAGAATGACAACCAAATTTTCAATAGTACTAAGTAGTATAGAAATGAGAGTTCTGCTTCACTCCTCAAATCCAAGGTAAAAAATGGAAAAATGTCCGAAAAGATGAACACGGCTGTTGACACGTATCTAGGGGTAAATTTGCACTGGTGGAATGGGCGGCGGTTGGGGGCATTATTAGAAACCATTAGTGGGGGAAAAGTGAAAAGGGGAGAGAAATTAATAAAGACACAACGGCGTCAGCATAAAATAAATCATGACTTTCGTCCACAATGGATAAGTCAATGTGGGAGAACTTCCTGCCAGCGGCCGACGGGAAGAGGCTCAGGACAACCACGTCCGGATACTTGGATCCAAGACAGAGGAGGAGGAGGAGGCGAGAAAAAGGATTGCAGCCGAAAAGGCGGCCAGGTCCAAACCGATCATGAAATGGAGGGACCTTCCGGAAGAATTCTTCAAGATCACAGAGGTCCGAGAGAAAGAAGGAAAATGAGGAAAGAGTCAAATCTTGACGCTGAAGAGGAGAGGTAAAGAGCTCAAGGTTTGGGCGTGGGTAGGGCAAAGGAGAAAGTAAGAGAACTACTGCTGAGAAGTAAAATGCTGCTATTGCTTAAGAACAACGGAATGAAGAAGTTGAAGGGGTAATTTTGCACTGGTGGAATGGGCGGCGGGTGGGGTATTATTAGAAACCATTAGTAGGGGAAAAGTGAAAAGGGCAGAGAAATGAATAAAGACACGACGGCGTCAGCATAAAATAAATCATGACTTTCGTCCACAATGGATAAGTCGATGTGGGAGAACTTCCTGCCAGCGGCCGACGGGAAGAGGCTCAGGATAACCACGTCCGGATACTTGGAGCCAAGACAGAGGAGGAGAAGGAGGCGACAAAAAGGATTGCAGCCGAAAAGGCGCCCAGGTCCAAACCGATCATGAAATGGAGGGACCTTCCGGAAGAATTTTTCAAGATCACAGAGGTCCGGGAGATAGAAGGAAAATGGGGAAAGAGTCAAATCTTGACGCTGAAGAGAAGAGGTAAAGAGCTCAAGGTTTGGGCGTGCGGTAGGGCAAAGGAGAAAGTGAGAGAACTACTGCTGAGAAGTAAAATGCTGCTATTGCTTAAGAACAACGGAATGAAGAAGTTGAAGAAGAATGGGCACTCCTACTTCGATTTCGAGGTGGGGTTCTGGAATGCGGCAGAAATTTACAACTTTTCCAATGGGGGAAACCTCGTTGGAAAGGTCGTATGGGTGGTGGGTGGATGGGTGGGAAAGAAATTGAAAACACAATAAAGACATGACGTCAATCTCAAAAATGGGATTGGTTGTTGAAAACGTCAAAACTCTGAGAGGCATAGCAAAAATCGCCGCCTTCAAAGGGTACTCTAGGTTGAGGAATGCCTAACTGGTCGAGTTGATCGACACAGAAACCGACCATAAATTTGCTCGCGTCCCCAAACCCCAGACGAGAAAAGAGATCATGGCCCAGGCCAAACAACATGGGATTGAAAGGGGCCAAGGTAAGCCTGGTGTTGCACTGCACCTTTGTGAAAATTAATTCCACGGGTAATGAGGGACAATTTAACTCGGGAAACCACGTCATCACTAAGAACACGGACCTATTTGGAGTCTTCGATGAAATGGAGGAGAAAATTGAGGAAAAAATTGCGCAGTGGAACTTTGAGAAGAGCGACTGGACGTTGAAGGAAATCTTGAAACTTCAACTCAACATCGACAAACACCGGTCGCTGGGTAGGTCGCAGTACGTGGTCCTGCCGGCGTGGATCAAAGCCAAGAAAACTGTGGTTACGTGAGGAACACCGACGACGAGTGTTTTAAGTGGGCCATACTTTCGGAACTGCCGAAGTAGACAAGAAGAACTAAGGAAGAGTAACCCAGTACCACCAGTGGAAGGAGGAGCTGAATCTGGCTGGGTTGACATTCCCCATGAGCCTGGAGGACATTGATAAGTTCGTGCGGGCCAACCCTACCCTGGCGATCAATGTGTATAAGATTGATAAAAAGGAGGTAGGCACCCTGCGCATTTGAGATGAAAAGAAAAACGGGACCGGAACATTGACTTGCTGCTGGTCGCGGGCGGTGGGCGAAAACACTACTGCTGGATCAAATACTTGTCCCGGCTGGTGTCCGGTTAGATATCGGACCACAACGGTGAGATTTATCTATGCCGCAGTTGCTTGAACCACTTCCACAACAAGGAAAGTCTCGCGGTCCACAAAGAGCCCTGTGCCAGCCACAAGGCAATGAAGATTGACCTGACTGATAAGGAACCAACCAAGCCTTCGCAAACCATGCTCACTCGATAAGAGTCCCCTTCGTAATCTATGCGGACTTCGAATGCTTCACCAAGAAGCCGGTGCTCTACACCATGCGGGAGCCAAGGGAAGATGTGGTGCAGATATTCATTGAAAGGCTCGAGAGAGATATCTACGCTGAAAACGACTTCAGGAAACCAATGATCATGACGGAAGAGGATAAGAAGAACCATCGGGTGGCCACACTGTGCTGGCTGTGCAACAAAGCGCTCGGGGAAGATAAGGTGAGGGATCACTGTAAATTCACCGGCAAGTACAGGGGTGTGCCACACAATGAGTGAAACCTGAAGTGTAAAATGCCGAAGTTCATACCCGTATTCTTTGCAATCTGGCCAGGTAAGACAGCCACTTTTTTATCAAGAGCCTGGGATCGACGCCCGGGCAGCTCACTCGTATACCTTTTCTAGAAAAAATATAAAGTTTCAATCTTAATGCGGTTGAAAAATTCAAACACACAAATTAAGTGGTTTGTTTGCAATCTGAAATTACTGGAACCTGATATCAAAAAATAGCGAGGAAGGCGATCAATACATTTTTGAAATTAGAGAAATTTCTACACTCATATTTGGAAATACATGTATTGCACTTAGTGGTCGTAAATTTCAGTTGAAGTTAAAAGTTTTATTTTTTGGGACAAAAAGCCATTTGTGAAATCTCAAAAACTGTAAAAATGAATATTGGATTGTACTGACGTTCTGTAAAAACTACAAGTCAATATCTACAATTTTTACAAAGTTATTGAGCAAGAAAGTTAAAGGTCCATAGCGAATGCATTAAGTGTTTCTTTTTTTACCAGTATATAATCAATATTTGCAGTTTGTTCTCAGGTGGTGTCCAACCGAATTAAGTAGGTGATTGATGTTTTTTAAATATTATTCAAAATGTTCATTTGATACACTACTTCTACACATATTTCACATAAATCAATATCTTTGTCAATCAGGACGAACATAAATTTCATTATCGTGCATAAAGATGCGACATCTTCTGAATGTATTTTGGAAAAGCGTCTTAATGTCGGCATTTCATAATTAAATGGAACTCGTCCTCAATAATTGTTTTGCACGGGGGACATAATCTCTGGTCGTCAGGAATTTTATCATATCTTCTTTTTCAATGTGAAGTTTGCAATTACCAATACGAATTTAAGTAAAAAAAATAGGAGTCTGTGTTTTTTTATTCTTTAAAAGGAAGTTTTCGATGTCATAATAAGATTTTAGATTTCTGAAAAAGTCTCTATTTGTTTCCATTTGGGTTATTGGAGTCACCAAATAAAGATTCTTTCCAAAATTTGACATAAAAGGTATCTTTAAGTTTCTTATTTAATACATGTGCAAGTCTATTTTTACTAACTGTTCCTCATTTTCCCATACATTATTAAATTCAACTTTTAAAAGCAAAAATTCTTCAAGTATCACAAAAATCCACCTTTTAACTTAGTATTTATATTATATGTTCTCTTATGATGTAGCTAAGCAATTTTGTATTTAATATAATGAGATGATCCCAGAACACGATTGAAGCCTTACCTGCAGAGGATGCTAAGAGAGATAATCCTAATTTCACAAAGACTGCTATATTAAAGGCAACTTTATTTACTCATATAATTTAGCATTTTAATATGTAATTTATTTGGTAGAAAAAATTAATATTTAGAATCAAGTGAAACATCTTCTTTCACAAAAGAGTCCCAATATCTTAGAGCAGTATAACATGATTGGTTTGACACGTCATCAAATAATCTGATATGAGCCTGAGCACAAATTTTCTCTGAAAATAATTTTATTATACAAAAGATGGCTTTACTAGCTTTTTAGATAACTGATAAACTGCATACGTGAATAATCCTGAGGAATAAAAGAATATACCAAGCTACCCATATTCGATGGACAGTTGAATAACTTGATTGTCATGAAGAAAATTGTAACCTTTGAGGATTTTAAAGACTTACCAAAAAACGTGACCTTTGTTTTATCAATATTTACTTAATAGGTTCCATTTTGAACAAAATACAGACAGCTTGTCAATCATTTTCTGAAGAAGAATTAGAAAGAAGTACTAAATGATCTGCGTATGATAAGCATGATAAAGTTTAATTTAGCTGGGTCACATGTTTCATCGTATTCTTCTACAAAATCACATTAACATATAAAGAAAAAAGATAACGTTTCATAATACATCCTTGTTTTACTCCAATTTTGGAAATCAAAGTATCAGTCAATTAATCTGGAACTTTATAAAAAAATATAACTTCTTCAAACATCTATTTAAGAATATTGAAAAATTCCCCTTTAATTTTGTATTATGAAAATTGCATCCCTGTTTATAGTATCAAATGCCTTTTTAGGTCTACAAAACAAGTAAAAAGCATTTTTTTATTTCTTGAAGTAACTATCAATTATTGTTTTAAGGTAAAAATATGATCATTTTTTAAAATCCCTTCCTACACCTTATTTGTTCTAGGTTTAAAATAATATGAAATAGGTGTAACCTATAAGGGGGCGTAGCACTAGGAACAAAGATTTAAATAAATAATTGTTGGAATACTTGTTTTCTGTCTTTTGTT
>JAULBM010052108.1:0-10501 GCA_032357055.1 Geukensia granosissima
GTTGATTGGTGGTCCTTATTTTTCAGCTGCTAGAGTACAAGGTGAGCGAATCAGGCTCCCTGGAGCCTCTGGTTTTAATGAAATTCTGTGAATTTTCATGATGTAACTTGAATATTCTTACATATACAGGTATAGATCCATCAAAATCAGCTCCAAACTTTTACCACACCAAACCATTACAGACCAGTAATTCTCATACTCCTTCCTTATCACAAGCAAACAGTCATGTAAGATCAAGTCGTAGATTGAGGGGGATGGGTACAGAGGATACATCCCCACTGGAATTAGTGGAAAAGCAGTGGACAATGGAAAAAAGTATCAGAAGAACCTCACCAAATAAACAATCTCAAAAAGAGGATGATTCTGCTAGTGAAAGTGAAGCCATAATTAAACAGATTGAATCATCTGCAAGGAAATCTGGGGTACATTCCCCAAAGAAATCTAATTCAGGTGGTAACAACTCAAAGAAGCCTCAAGGAAAAAAAGACATATGGGGCAGTTCTAGTTACAAGTCAAGACGAAAAAGACGCACATTCCATTCCAACTCTCCTAAAAAAGAAGTATTCTCTGATTCAGGTGTCAGAGATTCTAGATTTTCTGATACAGATGACTATGATGTGTCAGAAGTTATTTCAAGACAAAAATCAGCTCAATCTCCACAAATCTCAGGGAAAAAACAAGAACAGGTAGATACATCGACAGGAAGAAGAGGCTCAATTTCTAATAGATCTCGTGAACACTCCGTTGACAACTGTGATATACAAGCTTCATCAAGAGCTCGTCACTCCTCAGGGAAAACACCCGAAAGAAGGTCATCCAAAAGTCCTGAACGTCGACACTCAATATCAAAAGAAGAACCCCCAGTTCTTAAGCCTTTTAACTCTACAGATAAAGCAATCTCACAGAAATATGCTGATAAGTTAGTTGATTTGACAGTGATGGTTGAAAACATATCAAATAAACCAGGGAAAATGTCACCAAGGCCAGCTACTTCTAAACCCATGGAAATGGACAGTGGGATAAGTAGCTCTGTTGATAGTAATGGAGATTCTGTAGATAGTATTGAACATGCAAAACAATTAGTAAGTAAAGTCAACTTATTCCTCAGAATTAATAATTTGAATAAATTTACAATAACAGACTGTAAAACATGCATATACAAAAATAATATTACTTATGCTGTTATTAATGCAATTAACAAATACCAAAAAAAAATTATGAAAAATACTGTATGTATAATACTGAAAATAACAGTACATAAAAATTTTAGGTCAAGCTTAGGTGGTATTTGAATTTAATGCATAATTTTGGAAAAATGAGAACATATACATGCATATCAGCTGAAAAGTTGTGGTGTAAATTTATTTCATTTGTTACTGATCATGGGAACACAAATATAAAATACTGTTTTAACAGACTACATTCATTTTTTTTTGCCTGTTTTTGTGCATGTAATTTTCATGCACAAAATTCAATATTCTGTTACATTCTGTCAAAACACTATGCCAACATTGGAATTACTACAGTGGAAGAAAGTTGATAAATTTTAAACAATATTGAAACTTAAATAGTCCATAAACAGTCCTTGTCCTAAACCTTTATAGCTACCATAATTACTCTAATTTTTCGACTCTTTTCAAATTTCAGAGATTTTTTAATTTTAAAATAATTCCAATTTTTCGACAGTCAAGTAAAATCGCTGAAGTATTTTCCAAGATCGATGTTTTCGGGTAAAAAAATACCCAAGCTAATTTTAAATGAAGTTGTAAAAACTCAGCTTGGGGATTTGACATGTTCATTATCACTGTTTTATGGCTTATTAATTCCCTTAATCCGTTAATTAGTCCTTTGAAGTACCACAGGTAAAAATAAATGACACCTGTGATCACGGTCAGCTGATTGCCAGAGTGACAATTAAGTTTTTGCAAAGATCCTTTCCTAATGAAATTTGAGAGTAAATTAAACAAAGTAAAATGGCCTTACAATTATTATAAATAAATGAAATCCAGATAAAAAGAACTACATTTTCTAACAAAAACACGTGTTTACTGAATCTAGCGCCATATTGAAATGTCAACAAAACGATAATTCTGTCAACGTGGTAACCTTTTTAAACCTTGTTAAATGTAATTCATTTCAAGCCCAGATTACATCGATTGCAAAATTTCATTAAATAAATAAAATTTTCACCCCAAGTCAGATTTAAAACTACTAACCTGAAGAAATTTGAATAGACTCAGGCAACTGTCTAGTGGCAAAGTTCAAATATTGCATAAATTATTTAAACTGACCTGCACTTCAGTTAACAAAAATATTATTTTTTTTTTAGAAATTGAATGACATTCAAGAACAGTCTACCTCACAGCAAGGCAGTGAAGATGGAAATAAAGATAAAGGTTGTTATATATGATTATACTGTAAATTCAGATATTATTGTGTGCATTTGTTATTGTAAATCCTGGACTCTCTTGGACAATGTGATAATTAATATTGTGATGCAGTAACATGATTTGTTAACATAAAGTAGTAAAATTAATCATACAAGCTTTGATTATTGCTATTATCAGCCATTTATAATTTTCAAAATAATAATTGCATTTATTTCTGAATTTCTTTGTGCATGTGTAATACTGTACAGGTACCATTGTGGAATTTGAGGTAGATCTCAAAATAAATGGGCTGGGGGGTCTGTTAGGCCCTCTAGGGTATTTAATGGCTATCTGAACTTGAATTATGATGGTCAGTCGATTTGAGCAGTAGTCAAGTCACATGACAATAGATAAGATTAGAAGTCTCATGTTATACAACTGGAACCTTTTGTCAAGTAAAATAGGGTGAAAATTAAAATTAGATGATACACAATACAGATTTAGAAAAAATATTGAGGTACCCAAGAGTTAGGCATTGGGTCCCAAACTTTTCTGTTTTGGTTGATAGACATAAAGCTTATGTCTTTGTTTTTATCCATTTTAGTACATTCTCCAACATTCCGTGTCACAAGAGGCCGCATTCATACTCAAGAACATGAACATGCATTGAAGATCTTAGAAGAGCAGACAGTGCCTATAATTATAGATCATGTACGACTTGTCAAGTTACTGGATGACACTGTTGCCTTAACTAAGAATTACAGAATTGAAAAGTTGGAGAAGCTGTATAGTCTATACAGTAACTGTATCTACAGCTATCGACAGGATAACAACAAAACACAAATGCTCACTGTAAGTATTAAATCATATCTGATTTCCTTTTGAGAAAATTGCAAGCTGTACAGTGGTATAAATAATTTAGGAAAACATTGTAACCATTATTACAATGCCTGAAGTAACGTATTATTAAACCCAAAAAAAAAAAACAAAATGGACTACTTTAATGAGACTTATAGTTGAAATGTTAATTATAATATCACTTCAGATAGTGATTAAATGCTTTAATTTCAGGTATGAAGTATTGAGTTTTTTACTGTAAAAATTCTGCTTTTCTAGAAATAAATGTAAAATGAGGTCAGAAGGCACTTTTTTAGTTCCCCTGATCAAAAAGATAATGTGAGCTTTTGCCATCATTTTACATCCATTGTCTGTCAACACTTCTAGAGAATTGCTGAATGGATTAAAACCAAAATGGCTGACCAAGTGTTTTTACTTTGGTGCCAATCTATCATCCTTCTTGGCCCTAGCAAGGAACCTAGTTTATAATAGGACTTTATAGGAAATTCATGCAAACATCTTCTCTAGAGCCTCTAAATGGATTGTAACCAAACATGGCTTGAATTTACAAGTTGCTGACTAAGAGTTGCTATTAGGATGATCCAACTGGACCGCTATGGGGAACCTAATTTTACATAAAACCTTTTAGGAAATTCATACAAAATTCTAACAAGGCAATGACCAAGTGTTGTTACTTTTGTGCCAATCTGTCATTCAACATTTCTTCCAGGAGTCAACTTAGTTAAACAAAGGACCCTATGAGAAACACATACAAAAATTTTCAGGAGATCTGCATGGATTGGTACCTAACATGCATAAATTTTCTTCCAGTTGCTGACCAAGTGTTGTTACCTTGATGCTGTTAAGTCAACCAGTATGGCTGCCAATGTCGGACTAAGTTTAACATTGATCCCTATGGGAAATTCTTAAAACAATCTTCTAGCCTTATTGATTGAAACCATACATGGCATGAAGGTTTCTTTATAAGATGCTGACCAAGTGTTGGTACTTTGTTGCCAATCCGCCATCAAGTATGGCCATCAGTGCATAACTTATTTAAATGTAAGACCCCATGGGATATTATTAAAAAAATCATCTTCTAGAAAACCACATGATGGATTGAAACTCAACATGGTTTGACTGTTCCTTACAAGTTGCTGATAAAGTTTTGTTACTTTGTGCCAATCTGCCATTCAATATGCTGCTAGCCAGGAACTTAATTTAATATAGGACCTTAGGGGAATTCATACAGAAATCTTCTAGAGAATAGCCTAATGGATTAAAACCAAACTCTTCCACTCAAATACAGTTATTTACAATTAATATGTCACAAAATTATAAAATGTTTTGGTATTTTTTCCTCTGGAAGTTTTCAAATATAAAGAAATAGTTGTAGGCACAGCCTATCGGTGAAGCGGAGTCAGTCCAGATAATCATAACATCTGCTGAGGTTTTTTTTTATTATTTTGATTTTTATAGATCCCTCATTGACTTCACCTCTGTAAACCTTAAATTACATATACAATTATTTCCATTCTAAAGCAATTGTCATTTCAAAGCTGTAAAATAGCTTCAAGAAATTCCGCGAAACGTTGTGAACATTTTTCGCTAAATTTTTTACGTCATAAACAGCATGACATCATTAAATCCCAATCTGATCACATCGGCCATTTCCGTCATAAAAATCCGGTATTATTTCCGAAGAATGATGGAAATATACGAGCGTGTTCCGATTGCATTAAATCCCCCATGCTGGATTGTTTCCGCATATGGTGCAAACGAAGAAAAGAAAAACAACCCATACATTGAAAATGTTAGGAGAACGCATTGATATTCCACTCGATATACCATTAAAGTGAAGCTCCGCTTCACTATTACATTAGATACAATTTTGAGGATTTTAATATAGATCCCACAAAAACATCACAACCAAACTTTGCACAGTTAAAGATCTTAAAGTACAAATGTATATTTTAAATATCTTCGTGATGTTATGGTGCAATCATATATATATTGAACAAGACCCCTCCAAAAATTTAATATTTTACAAAAATTGTTCCATTCCTTTTGAAATAGTCAAATATACCATGTAGTGTTGGTGAAATGACAAAAAATATAAAAATTAAGTATTGAATTTTTGATAGACAGTTATTAAACAGCATTATCACAACCTACCTACTCCTTTGTTTCAGTAAGGAAATAGTGATTTTGGAAGACAAATATCTTTGTTACCAAATGCTGTTTTTGTAAAAAATAATCTCGAACCCGTTTTCTTTAATGGTTACATTGGTGAGAAGATTGGGTTGCCAGCTAGTATTGTAGTTGACAAAGAAGTGATTTTAAGTGTATATTGTAATGGTTTATATTTTCCACTGGGAAATATATTCCAGCAAAAAATATTCATTGGTAATTTTTTCTGTCAGATGTATTTTTCCAGTACATTTTATAAAAAAGCTTTGTAAAATATTCTTGCCAAATTTGATTGATAATGTCTAAACAAATTTTTACTGTGACAAAGTATCTTAAATTCTTACATGTAAAGTCTTTGACCAAATATATTTCAGCACTGTAAAATTTACATGTGTTTATTCTTCATGACTTATTAAATAAAATTATTTTAATCAAACTGGAATAAATAAAACAACAAATAAATATAAATTTTCTTCTTACAAATGTTAAATGTTATACAGCTATAATTTGAATCCAGTGAGAAACATTCATATATGACATGAGATCTTATAGTTCTTTTACATATAGAATGACTGTAAGTCATATTTTCTCTGTGTTGTACAAATGGAAGATATATTTTTTCCCATAATAAACAACTGGATGTTATAATTTCCATTTTGGATGTCTGAGAGGATTAGCTGTGTAATACAATATGGGCAGATGGGAGATGTTCAATCGTGTGACTTTTCAACATTTTCATTTGCACTTTTTATCAATTGCACAACACAAGATTAATCTTTTTTTTTTGTTGTTGATAACATGACTTTTTCTGTCCTATTTCATTCACCAGATTAATAATGTGTTATATTTTTTAATATAAATATTTTATGTGTTATAAGTCTAAAAAAAACTGGAAAAACTAATAAGGATATGACTTAAAAGATCCATATTTTCACATTTAAAATCAAATCCACTGTACTGTTTAGAAGTTAATAATAGATGGAGCCCTGTAAGCCACAACTTTCACTTATTCTCCACAGTCTATCTTTCTATCTTTCAGTCATTTCCAATTTCTTAAATTTTTTTCAAATTTTTTTCTGTTAAGATAAGTAGATTTTAGTTGTAGTTATTTTTTAAAATTTAGGTTAAAACTGCTTTCTTTACAAGAAATATATATAGTCGTGTGATTACTGTAGTAATTACAGGTAGAATTTCACAGTAGGATTTATATATCCATTTAAAAACACACAATAAACTTCTTGTTCAAATAATTTCACAGATACATTAGGAATTATTTTTATCCCTGCAAAGATTTTATCAAAAAAAACCTACCTATATCTATATACATGTACACTAGAAAAATTTTCTGATGGACAAAATTTCACCTAGATATAACTTTCAATTACAGTATTAGGTGAGCATTTGGTTTAATCGTTTAAAATTTCAAAGGAAGAATTTAAACATAAACTTCAACATGAACTACCAGAACTGCCAATAGACAAATGTTCACTTATAGTATTAGGTGAACATTTGGTTTAATGGTTTAAAGTATCAAAGTAAGAATTTTAACAAAAACTTCAACATGAACTACCAGAACTGCCAATAGACAAATGTTCACTTACAGTATTAGGTGAACATTTGGTTTAATGGTTTAAAGCATCAAAGTAAGAATTTAAACAAAAACGTCAACATGAACTACCAGAACTGCCAATAGACAAATGTTCACTTACAGTATTAGGTGAGCATTTGGTTTAATGGTTTAAAGTTTCAAAGTAAGAATTAAACAAAAACATCAACATGAGCTACCAGAACTGCCGATAGACAAATGTCCTAGCTTAAACCTAACAGTACAAAAAACATTTTTTTATTATGGCCATAATAAATTAATTCCTAGATTCTCATCCAACTTTTTTCAAAATATTGGGCGGGGGGACGAATTTTTTTTTAAATTTTTTATCATATTTATTGAAAAATGCTGTCAATTTGAAAGAAATTGGCCTTAATTTGGCAAAAATCAAAATAAAATTTTTTGGGGCGGGCGAAAAAAATAGGGGCGGGAGGGGATGAGAATCTAGGATATTTTTTATTATGGCCTATATAAGAGATGTGTTCGAAAAGTAACTAATGCTGGGTGGAAAATGAATATGGTTGTCAAATTCATGATTTCTGAACATATCATTCTTTTGAAATAATGAAGTTAATGATTTGTTTAAATCATTTTTGAGCTGAGAATATCATAGTCCAAATAAATCTTTTTTTTTTCAGAAAACCACAGAACCCAGACTATATATGATGATGCATTGATTATCAAGCTTTTCGCCTTCCAGTTTGCTAACAATTATACTTCCTGTTTTTACATAGCTTTTGTTAGAGGGGTTGGTATTTTTAATTTATGATTATTTTTTTGTGTAGGTAAATTGAAAACATTGTATTAGAGAATAAATGTTACACACTACCTATTAAAACCAAAATATTTAAGATAAAGAGAGTATGGAATATGTACCTGAAAGGCATAATCCACATCTTACGTATTCTTAACAAATAAACAAACCCCGAATTAACTGTGTGTAAAGTGCTTTTCTGGATTTACCTTCATCTGACAGGCAAGGGGCCAAAAATAGAAAGATCAGCTCTATCTATATAGTTACTATTTGGACCAAACGAAATAGACAGTTCATAATGTTATGAAGGCAAATAAGCCAAATATAAAGATTACAATCAGGGAATTTTACAAATTACAATGTTGAAAAGCTGTAACATACATTCCAGTACTTGAAAATAAATAAGAGCAAACAACTCAAGCACGGGGAAGAGTTTTTACAACCTACTCACAGCATACACTACATAATAGTATTTAAAAGGCTATACTTAATAAAAAAGGTGAAGAAAAAAATTAAGACACATTAAATAGGTTAACAGAAACAAAAGTAAAAAAAAAAAAAAAAAACGTAAGTGGATTGGATGCCCAAATTTCCTCCTGATAGAACACTCATGACGTAAATGATCCCAACATGGAAATTAAGAAGGAATGAGCTATACTTTGGTAAATATTATTCATCTGAAAATAATGTTGAGTTCATGTTATATTGTAAAGCAATCTGTGTTCCTTCTAATACATTGCCTGTCTGTCCAAGTTTGTAAGCGTATCTCCTAAACCGTTCAATGGATTTCACTGAAAATTAACATGAACATAAGAAAATAGTTTGAAGATTTGCATATATGAAGGAAATTCATCTCAGCTTATTCAGAGGGCAGATAATCCATGGGGTAGCAGGGGTTTATTTTGTGAGTTTTGCTCACAGTTTCACGTTAGATTTTGTTGTGATGTCACTAGTGATGGTAATTGATCAGAATCATAATTGATTATCTGTAATAATTAATTGTCAAGTTAACTTTCAGATTATCATACTCCTCACCCCAAAATGATGGGTTGATGGTCAGATGGAAAAATAAAAAAATTCTTTCAATCTTGTATATTTGGATCAGTCCCCCTTTTCACGATTGAAAGTACTGAGGAAAATGTTTGAAGCCTTCAAATTTGTTACAGAAATGAAGAATTTTGCAGAATATGATACCTGCAACTACAAACTTATATATAGATTGTTTCCTGAGGAAAATACATAAATAAAACAAATTGGGGTGGCCCATTTGAAATAATTTGGTGGGAATGTGATTCTAAAATTAAATTGAACTGTCCTATTTTTGTTTAGCATATTTATTGTAATTAAGGTACTCTCTAGTCTGATTGGGTGACTTTCTGTTTGATTTTTACAGTTTGTCGGGTACTGGTTTTGTTTCCCTTGATTTTTTTCCTTAACCACTCTTTTGGGGAGGGTTAGGATCCCACTACACTAGTTTAACCCCACCACATGTTTCATGTGCCTGTCCCAGAGCAGGACTTGTGGTCCTAGGTTTGTCTTTGTGTTTATTGTTCTTTTAAATGTTTATTTTTTGATAATATTTAGGTAATATCAATATTATTTTACACATACATGATTTTTTATTTCGGGCAATTTAGAGGTTTTCATAATTAGTGGTATTCCACCCTTTTTGAAGGCATTGTGGAGACCACCAGATTTCTAAAAAATACCTCTGTTTTTTTCTTGGTTGTAGTGCAGTCTCTGACAGTTACCCCACAACTTTTTATTTTCATATGTAGAATAATTTAGTTTTCAGATTTGTGTTCAAGCACTTATTTTACTGACAATCTGCTGATTTTCTACTGTAATTGATCATCAAGGACGCCACTAAAATACATCATAAAAATAATACAATTAGATTTTTTTTTTTGGGGGGGGGAGATTTCTAGGCTTTCTCATGTTTGATTGTATGCATATCTGATTTTTATTTTGTAGCGATTTGGCAAGGAGGGAGTATTTGGATTAGGTGAAAAGTACAAGGATAATTGTGAACCTGATGGTAACTGTATGTCAGAGTTATCTTTCCAGATCCTAATACTTATTATAGCTAAACCATTGCCCAAGCTCTTCAGTGATGTTGTATTGCCGTAAGTATGTTGTCAAAATTTCACTTAATACAAGGGAGACAAAAATAGGTACTAGAATATTTGAAGTTTCCACTGAAGAAATCTGATGAAGTATACAGATTAAAAACTTCTTCACTCTAAGGACCTTGCCAAGGAATTTGTGAGGAGAAATATTGAAATTTTCTTAATTGACAATTGTCTATATAGCTTTTCACGATCATACTAAATGTGTCATAAAAATCTGTGATTTCTAGGTTTTATATAACTTATTGAAAACTTGCAACTTGTATAAATATTTTCAACTGACCATTTATGCCTCATGAAAAAGAGAGTTTAAAACCTTTTGTCCAATTTTTAAGTAGCCATTAGCCTGTATAGTTTTATGAAAGAATTGAGAATTAATTTTCTTCAGAGGTGTCAACTTTTTTAAAAGTCCTTTGAGGGAGATCTCCCTAAAAAAAAATTCTCAATGAGGGAGATATACCGTAGTACCATTTGCGCGTCATTTTTGTTGCCTACTGAAAGCAAATTTAAAAAATAAAGAAACTTCTTTTTATTATATCCT
Source organism: Geukensia granosissima (assembly GCA_032357055.1). Taxonomy (NCBI): domain Eukaryota; kingdom Metazoa; phylum Mollusca; class Bivalvia; order Mytilida; family Mytilidae; genus Geukensia; species Geukensia granosissima. The sequence continues at coordinate 10,427 of JAULBM010052108.1, forward strand.
TCTCAGTATACACAAGTTCTACCAATGTTTTTATTAAGTATGTGTTTATGTTTTTATAAGTCAGATTCACAGTTC
>JAULBM010052119.1:0-11093 GCA_032357055.1 Geukensia granosissima
CATTGGACCCTATGGGAATTTCTTATTTTCATCTTCTTTTCAGAAACCAGTATTGGACTACTATTATGCTGAAAAACAAGCAGACAATTATCAAGCAATGTGTTAAATCTTTGTTCACATTAACTCTGTTTCTGCAACTCTAAACCAGGTGAGCGATTACAAGCTCCTGGGAGCCTCTGGTTTCATGGCCTATTCCTACCCTATTTTATGTTAAAGGATAGGGACAGGGAAAACAGACATTTTCTTTTAATGTGACCTTAACTGTTATGAAATAATAGGCAAGGGGGGTTTGGGTTCCCTGAAAACATTTTGTTTGGATCTATTCCTTCTGTGTAGTTTTACATTAGTGTAGTGTGTACAGTAATTTTGACAATTGGTTGTTTTATTGTAGTTTACAATAATTTTGACAACCCCCTACAATCCTGTTTTTGATATTCTTAATAAAAATGTCATAAGTTTCACTGTTTATCTTTGTATTTTATTTCAAGTTAGGTTGTCAAAACATAAGTATAGCTAATTTTAATCTTATTTTCTTCAGTAGAATATGTAAGTTTTAACAGATTTTTAAAAGAACCATTTTGTCAAGTCACAAATATATTAAAAAGAAGGGTAATATCTTTTAAAATGTCCAACACTTAAGTACTATGTAAATATGTTGTTTACACTTTGGGATATTAAAACATAAAGGTAAGTCCCCTTAGTAATACATTGATTACAGAATTTATCCAATGTTTCATAAAGTAATGTGAAAAGAAACTGTCATTGAATGCAAGGTTCATTGTTGTATATTAGTAATCCATTTTAATATTTATTTCTTCATTTATCAGCTTTGATATTTAATTACTACTTTTTGTTGACCTCATTTCATGGAATGCCTTTTTCAAAATTAAAAGGAATTGTAATTTTTTTATTTTAATAAAATTTTGCAAAAAGATGTATATTGTTAAATCTTAAGAGAAACTGGTTGTTTTTATATTGTTTTCAATGGTATATGAACTTGGAGCAAATAAAAGTCTCTAGATTGGATTAACAATGTAAAAGGGAGATAATGCTCTCAGTGGTGCCCATAAAGTAACATTAAACTTAATATGTAATTGAAAAATTATTTTAGAAGGCAAAAAATTGACAAAGAGAAACTCCCTACCTAAGGTAGTTTTATGTGGCTGAAAAGTATCTTCAACTGCTTTAAGGTTTGAAATTGCCAATAAAAGCCATTCTGGGAAGTAAGGTTTAAAGACAGTACATTTGCTTTAATCTGTTGAACAACCTTTCTACATGTTAATTGGAGATCTGAAGGATATCAGTTATAAAATTCTCCAATAGATGTTTCCAAATTCAGTGCTATACAGAAGGTTCTTCAAAAGAAAAATAAATAAGGCAACCTGTAGGATAATAACATTGATAACACCATTGTTTTTAGATTGCTGTCTCAACATCTATATCTATATAATGATTCAACTTGTTCTGTCAGCAAATTTATTTAAATATTTTCTTGTAAACATTGAAACTTAACATACTTATACAGATATCCATTCCATTAACCATATATAGACTGCATTAGTGGAACATAACTTCTCAAGTGTTTTAAACAAACAAAAAAGTTACTTTTAATGTTTCATGTTCATAGTTTGTACAATATTTCAAACAAAACCGTGTGAAAAATTGATTTATTAGATTAGATTGGTTTTTGTTTGTGATCCCTAATTTGTTCACTGTAATTTATTGTAACAAACAACAGATTTAAAGTGTATAGCAGGGTTATTTAGTGTTGGAGCTATATTTTATACAGTTACTAAGTCAGACCAATATTTTCTGTTTGGGGTAAAATATAAAGGGACTTCCTAGTCTTATGTGATTAGTAAGTATCCTTTTTTTACCGATTTTAAGTCATTTTAAGTCAGTTGATTAAATATGTACGTTGTATTTCTGTGTTCTAGTAAATCTCTGACACTGTCATATAGTCAAAATAAAATAAACTCTTTCAAAAAAAAATTATTAAATTATATGTACAAAAGCATAAACAAGATGGGAAATAATTTCATTCCCATTTCATTTTCTCTGTTCCTTTTTTAATGATAAACTACATGTACAAATGTATATTAGCATTTGGACTAACTGCATATTTAAGTTGCACTTTTGGGTAGCAGATTTTTTATTATTTTAAAGGTATTTGGATTTTTGAGTAACCAGTATGTTAGTATTAAAATTGTAAAATGCATTTCGAATGTTATCAGTATGAAAAAAAGTCATTGATCTTTAATTAATCAATTTTAACTTCAAAAATAAAGTATTATGTAATATTACTTCTGAGTAGCTGTATCTGTTACACATAAATACAATTTACTTCCCAATACAGTCTTTATCCTAGTCTTGCTAGGTTACTTCTGAAGCTAATCTGACTATGGTAATTGGCCTTTAACAGTCATGAAATTAGTTTAAAGTGAAATAGACCAAGTGTTTTTTGGGTATAAAAAAATGGTCTTTGAATTTGATGAAAAAGCACTGAAGAAATTGATGGTGCATGGGTTACATTATAGAGAAACTATTATACAAATTTCCATTTGTGGTATGCACAGATACAGTAACTCAGTAACAAGGTAAAAATCATCTTGATATTGCATATAGATTGTTTGTTTTCAGAAGAACATGTGAGGAGTCCGTCAAGCAAAACGTTAATACCATGTAAATACATTAAAGGTTTTAAAATGAAAAGACCATGTTGCTTTAGTTGTTTGTGAAGAATATTAAATGTCAGCTTTCCACGAGACACTACAAAACTGAATAAATAAAAACAACTTATTATTTAAATTAAACATTTTAATCTCGGATGAAAATCATTTAAAAAAATTGAGAAGTAGAAATTGCTGTGCAGATAGAATGTAATTGAAATCTATTAATGTAATTGAAATCTATTGTTGACGTGAAGAAACCAAACAGATCTTTTTAAGCTTCCAAAGCATCTAATAAATATTACTCAAGTGTTTAGTGCAGGACAACGTGCATTATTTATTAAAGTTTGTAAACCAGAGATATTCATAGATGCATACAAGATGATCAGAATATAGCATTAATAAGTGATGGAATTTGTGGAATTGATGTAAATTAGAAAAAAAAACCTGAAATTTCATGAATGAAGCCTCATAGATCATGGACGACTTTGGAGGACGGTGCTATGACAGAGGAAAAAATCAACCTCAAAGACAGCATGTTCCTCAAACTTCCAACAAACAGTCACCTACTAAACAGGCTTTATGCCAATTCTGGGGTACGAGTACGGATGCAAGTGGGTCGTAATCCGAGACGTAAAATCCCAACAGTTCGAGAGCTTATTGAACAGTTACAACAAAAACATGAACAAAGACTGAGGAAAGAAATGACAGAGATGATTCCTTTAAGAGATCGGTAAGGTTTATTTGGTCATTTTCTGTATTTTGACTTTTCAGCTGATTCGTTTGTGACTTTTTAAGAAATGTAATTGTCTTGTTTTACTTGGGATTGAGAAATAGACAATAATTTTTTATGGAAAGGCATAATTTAATATATATTTAGGTTCAAATTTACAATCTTGAAGGTCAGTGTAGTTTTTTTAATACACTGTAAATGATATGGATTGGTTTTTACTTTATAACAGTGAAACAATCATATCTAAAATAAATGTTTATTTTGATCTGAAAAGAAATCTGAAACTTTAAAATATACATTTATGAAGAACAAGAAGATTAAAAAAAAAAATCTTTTAATACTGCAGCTAGACGAGGGCAACCGTGTCTAATGGACACATTTTCTTTATGTTCAGTTATAATCTTTATTTTAATGGACTGCCTCGAGGTGTAATGGTTAGCTTGTTCATTGAGTGTGGATGTTCATGATTTTTGATCAACTAAAAACTTTCAAAATGGTATTTTCTGTATCTCTTCTAATTACACAACATTTAGAAGTAAGAGCTAATACTGGGTGGCCCTGTCTCCATCTACTTAATCAACCAGTCAGCTAATGCAACCTTTGATGAGGTATAGTGTAAAATAGTGCATGAATTTGTTCTAATTACAGGTGTACCAAATTGATTCATGTAAAAGATACATGCATTTTTTGTGTGCTAGAAATTGTTCTTTTTCCTTGTTCCACATTGTACTCGACCTCATCTTTACTCGGGAAAAGTCAGGTTTCTCACACTTAAGGAAGTTATTAGAAGACTGTTTTTAAACTTATGAATCTGGGAAAATACAAGAAAATGTTATGATTTTCATCTCCACACCTAACCCATCTCCAAAAGGTCCACTGGAAACTAAACTATATGCAAGCAATAAGTTCCTGGTACCAAATTCTTCAAAATTGTAGATTTCCTGACAGGATTGGGATGTTTTAACCCCAACTCAGTTCATCCAGTTATTAAATGACAGTCTAAAAACTAAATTGATGTGGGGATTGTAGGAAAAAAGAAATGAATTCCTTGATGAACAGTATGTGACTTGAACACAGAATAACATTCAAACTTAAACAGCCATTATACTGCAAAATTTCGGATGATATGGATCAGCTTATAACAAAATGTTTACTGTACAGTGTGTTGATTACTAATACATGTATATTATTTCATAACTTGAAACAGTAGTGAAATTGTTTATAGTTATAAATGAGTAGTTTTTGTTGTTAACAAACTGTGTTACTGTGTAGAAATAAAGTCATGGTTACCAGAATGATACAGCAGTTCTTAGAGGAATCTAAATCCACACCTCAATTTAGACAACGGTATGTCCATATATAGTCTCTGTGCATTGTTCACTTTGAGATAAAAGTAATGGCTGCAAAAAAAATCATCAAATGTTTTTTACTGACAACATTTAGTGTAAATTCCCAAATCAAAAAACATGTTGACATCTTTTTAGAAAATAAAAGATGAAAATTTACCAACTTCAGAACAGTAGCTATTTCATTGGCACCTTATACCTAAACTGTACACCTACTTCATTTGCCAATGATTTATTTTTGTGACTTTTGTTGCATGAACAAAATTGCTCAAATGAATCTTTGTAATTTAATGTACTGTATTCTTTGTAATAACTGCCCCTGCTGGTATAAGTGCCCCCTCATCTAAATTTCATTTAAAATTCTAAAGTCCCACTATTACAAAGCTTTACCAGTTCGAAGTTCTTAGAGAAAACAGCAATTTGATATATTAGGACACATTTAATGTAGTGAAGGGAACTAGAATTCTTTATTTTGGGCTTTTCTTAACTACGTAATCAGAAAATATTTCCAACGAGACATGATAAAGTTCTTGATTTTGCAGATTCTAATAAGTGCCTCCTGTTTTTTTTTTTATTCAAGCACCTTGGGTGTTTAATACAAGGAATACAGTATTTAATGTACCTTTTACATGGTATTTCCAAGTATGAACAATGTACAGTAGACATGAGGTGGTTTGTACTTGTAGTCACCAGATACAACCAGCAGAGATTGAGTGACTTGTTAACACTGGATTCTGCTTGTATTGGATCAGAGTTTGACTTCTGACATTGTATCTGTTCTAGATTTCTAAGCATTCTGTGTGGTGCAATGCTTATTTCACTCTTATTTCTCAACTTGTTTTATGATGTTATCATCATTTTGATGTGTTGTCTTATAAAATGTGTAGAAACAACTATACTGTATTTTAAGCAAGACATAGGTATTGATGGCATTTTTTTTTTAAAAGCTCTATATAACTCTGCAGCTATTCCCGATTTTCATAACAATGGATGAATCCGTAATTTGTATGTTTTTTTAAGAGTTGTGGAAAGGAATCTCAATATAGCTGTAACAGGAGAAAACCTTAAATATTGCTATTTCTTGCAAAATCCATAATATTTATTGAGGGATAAGAATTAGACTGATCAAACAAAAAGATTGATAAATGCAATAAATTTAACTTAAAATTAAATTTTGAAAAAATAGAAACCTAAATTTCACTGTTTTAGCTATGATGCTGTGCCGTCCCATATGGGAGACAACTCTTATAAATCCAGCGATATGAAAAGACTGAATTAAGGAGGACAAAATCTGGTGTGCTTATAGTTCATGTTGTAAAATTGTTGACTTACCACGTAACATTTGTCCTTGACTGAATTAATGAATGTTTCAGTGACACTAATACACTTAGAGTCAAAATTTTGTGCCTAGATCTGATTCTCAGTATGTATATTGCTTGAAAATGCATGTACATTATATAGGTTGTTAAAGTCCATTTTCAATATAACTAAGTGTAAGTTTCAGAAGCATGTCAGTCATTGTGTTTACTGATGGTATAACATACTTAAAGACTGGGTGTGTCCACATATTTTAGGTTCAAAGTTGTTGATACAGCAAGACAATTTAGTGTCCACACTTGTTTGGACTATAAGACAAGACTGTTTAAATGGATGTTAAGTGCAGATTAAACCGCAGTTCACACAGACTTCAAATTAAAAAAAAAAAAAAAAAGTAAGAAACTATCAAACTATCATTGGTAACTCACAGGGGATTGTGTTAAGATTCTCTGACTTTTTCAGCCAGAAAATTTGCAAGTGTTGGGTTTTAAATAGTTTTAGATAAAAAATACATTGCTCACATTGTTATGTCTAGCATTAATCTGGTTTCGAGTGAGGTTAAAACTGTTTTCTCTTTATGATACAACATGTTTTTTGGGCGTAATGTCTTAGTAAATTTTAGTTGGATGGAATAACCTTCTACATAAATACATGTATGAGAAACTGAAAAAATGGTTACTAATGACATAATTTTCAAGGTTTCCTTTAAAATGTAACGATATCTGAAGCAGATTTCCCAGCATTGTATTGATGTTATATCAGAATAGTTGATCTGTTTAATTTCAGTTATATATATAATGGTAAGTTGGTCAATGTACTGTAAAGGTAGAACTATTTGCCTGGGTTTAATTTTTTTTTATCAGTCATTTTGGCATAAAAATTCTGATCTGTGAAACTGTCAATTTTACAATGCCATTACAGATAAAAAAAATGAATAGAATTCTGAAATATGTAGGAAATTATATTTCCATAAAAAGTGCAGTCTTCCAAAAATTTATACATTTATCTGTATTTGTGTACTGTTTACAATTCAGGGTTTCACATAATTGATCAAAACTCTCACTGTGTCTGGTGTTGGTTAGCTTAAACATTTCAGCAACTGATTCTTACAGGAATAACAAGGATTTAAGGAAAGATTTCAAATTAAGATGTTTATGAAACTGAAGTCAGAGCTGGGATATAGCTGTTTTCTACAGGAATTTAGTTATCATTTATTAATTCATTTTTAAACTGAAATGATCTTGCCATGAAAACCAATCAAAAATCAAAGGTTTTATGGAAAGTTAATATCAATGTTTAATGGGAAAATTTGACATGTGTAATGAGAATGACGTCATTCACTGAAGAATTCATTGACTGCAGTGTGTGTTGTAATGGTGGGGGATATAACTTTGATCTGCACTATATCAGTATATTAGTCTTTTTTGGGACAACAGTTTCATCACCACCAAGATATTAGTTTTGTCAGGACAACAGTTTCTGCACTTTGTTATATTTTAAACCTTCAATGGGAGATAACTCTAATTGGATTTAATGGTCTTGATGAAAAGTTTCCTGAATTTTTACTTGAATTTAATATTGAAACCAAGTCGAATTAATTTGTAAATAAAGTTGATAAGATAAGCATCATAGAAGTATTTATAATAAACAACATTTATCCTTTTATATTCCAATCATCATAGTTTTGTATATATACTTTAAATAGATTGAGTGTACATTGCTTGAAGCCTGTAGAGGTATTGTCTGGGTGCATAAAACCCTGTTTGTCATGGGTCTCAACCCATTGATCTGGAGCATTGAGAGATATTGGGAAATAAAGTTAATATATTGTACTTTAATTTAATTTGCATGTTCAAATACAATAAACATTGAATACACCACCCGTCAGGAGTGACCTCCCTTGTAACAATACACCATCCACACGTTGATGGTTCGATACTCTGTTTAATGATTTGGAAATCAGATTTATAGTTATGTAGTATCTTATCTATTAATAATATAGGTATTTTAAAAAGTTTTTTAAAATTGCTTACCAAACTTTTATGATATATATTAAGTCTTTCAATCTGTTTAAATTCATAGAAAACTGTATTATAAATTAATTATATGGTTTTAAGATGTTTTTTTAATATGAAACCCTTTCAATATGTATTCTTTCAAAATCCCATTTAAACCCTTGTTTAATCAGTGGTACCTAATAGCAAATGAAAACTTTCTAAAGCTTAAGATTTTCTTTATCAAAAATTATATACTTGGTTTACAGAATCTTCTGTGGAATTTGCCTCAGTTGACACCAATAGATTTTATTCAGTTTAAGTGATTTTAAATGGATTTTATATTCAGTCATCTTTTGAAATGTTAAAGCGTTACAAATTTTGGCAACATTTCTTGATGAATATCACTAGCTATATTCACACTAAATGTGACAACTCTTGTGTTGGCTCTATAAAATGGTAACTGATGACACTTAATTTTAAAGATTTAATACCATTTGCATAATACCATTTGATTGGTAATTTGATAGATGTGTACACTTACATGTAAAGTGTCAATCTGTTTATGTACCTAGACTCGGATTTAAAAGATTTGCAGATTATTTTACTGAAAAAAATAAATATGTACTAATATTATATAATTTAAATTGTGACAAAATATAAAGGATTATTATTAGTAGACTAAAAGGGAAATGCAAATCTCTTAACTGGTAAGATATTTATACAGAAAATAGTGTCTAAAGGAAACTATGCGTCTTTGTAAAAAAGACCATGAAATTTCCAAGATTATTGACTACAAAACGTGATCCGTTTGCTCGGCAAAAGATTCGCTATATTTTAAATCAACCTGTACATAAACGTGCAAAAGTTGTACAGTTTAGTTTACCCCCGATAAATGATCCTCACAAAAGTAAACAAAAATCTGATGATATTGTGCCATTGGAAAAATCAAAACGTTTTGAAATTAAAAAATTTGAAAGAATTGAACGTCCTAAACTTGAGGAGAGAGAAGAAGATACAATTCGATTGAGATGGACAGCCAGGTTAGAAAAAGAAGCAGAAAATATTTCTAATATTTTATCAAAATCTGAGACAAAAAAGGAAGATGTTCTTAAACTACCAAAGATTGTTCACATTCATAAAAAGACAGGGAAATGTCGAGGTTTTTGTAGTGTATGTGAAGCATCACGGATAATTAGTGCCTCCCCTTTGGAGAAAGTTTTCCGTGAACACAGAGACCATGGGATTACATGTACCTGTACTGTATGTGAAACCATTAACAAAATCCGTGTTCTGCCATCACCAGTACCATCAGAAACAGAGGTGAGTTGTTATAGCTTCTTAATATATGGAATTAGACATTGTCATTTATATCTGAAATCTATTAAGGCAAATATAATCCATTTTTTCTACAGGTAGGATTTTAATAGCATGGCCCATTTGTTACATCTTAGATAATTTCCCCTTTGGTTTTAGCTCATTGGGGCCTATTGACTATTAACATGAACTCTATAGTAATCAGGTTACCATCTGTCCGTCTGTCTATCAGACACAAACAGTTTTTGCACAATAACTCACAATGGCTTGAACTGTTAAATATGACACTTTGTAAAAGTGAATATATCCATTGAAGACAGCTGACACTTTAGATTTTTGATATTTTTTATTTTCATTTTCAGAGTTATTGAACTTCCTTCATAAAAAGGGGCATGTGTCCAGTTTTCGCACAATAACTAAAAAATTCAAATGAAAATTTTGGGAAAGTGCACATATCCATCAGGGAAAGTAGTTAAATCTCCCTTTAGATTTGCATAAATTTTGAATTTTCCATTGCAAAGTTCTAGAACTTTATTCAGAATTAATTGAAGATCAGCTTACCAAAATAAACATTTGTGACAAGATAATAACCTGTAATCAATCTAGATCAACATCACTATTCACACCTTTTATATCAACTTGGGTATTGAATGTTTTGACATGTGCAAAAATATGAAGTTCAAGTTTTCCATGGCATATTGAAAGATTTTATTATTCAAGGGACTAAATTTCTAGTTCAACTGTTCAAGCTACTGGGATTTACTTTATATAGAATGATAGGGAAAATGACAGGACTTTGACTTTAGTTTGAGTTATCCATGGTGTTTGAGTCATCCAATGTTCGAGCTACCAAATTTCGACTGTATTGTACCTAGACACACCATATTTGGCCTGTAGTTAAATCTTGATGGGTAGCTGCCTGTCTGCTATATGTCATTTGACTATGATCTTGACCTCATTTTTACAGTGAAGTCAACTTTTCATGCTCAGTCCACATTTGTTAGTCACTATTCCAATTTGCAGGCAACACCTTTCTGTGTCTACACTTGTTTTTATTGTGGATTTACCATTTCAGAGTTGTGGATGGAACTTAACTCTTAAAAAAATAAAATAGGTGAGGTCAGTTTTCATACAGTTATTAATGTATTTCACTGTATTTCACTAATTGAAATGAAACTTTGGTAAAGTGCAATTGAGGTCCACCCCTTTCAATTTTTGAACATTTTGGATTTTCCTTGGGGGTTTTGATAACTCGACCAGTGGGGCCATGCACTTCATCACTTTTTTTCTAGTTTTTAAGCTCACCTGGCCTAAAAGGCCGTGTGAGCTCTACTCATCACTTGGCGTCCGTCTTCCATTCACAATTACAAAAAAATCTTCTCTGAAACCACTCTGCAAATTTTGACCAAACTTTGATGGGATGGACTTTGGAGGGTAATTTTTCAAAATTATGTCTGATTACCCCGACCTTTATAATAATAAGTCAAAATTGCCACCAGACTAAAAATAGAAAAAAAGGAGGATGAAATTTGAAAAATCTTATCCTCTAAAAGTATTGAGCCAATCTTAGCCAACATTGGCTGGAATGGTCCTTTACTAAAATTGTGTTCAATGATCCCGACCTCCAAACAAAATGGCCTCCAGGCTAAAACTAGAAAAAAAGGGGCATGAATTTCAAAAATCTTCTCCTCTGAAACTACTGTGCTAATCTTTACCA
>JAULBM010052120.1:0-10501 GCA_032357055.1 Geukensia granosissima
CAAATTTTCAAAGCCTTATATCTCAAAAAGTAGCACATTGACCCATAATTTTTTTCTGGTCTTTTATCTTTTAGTGTGAAGCACTACATATTTATGACAGTCTTTTAAAAAGCTATTTATTTCCAAATTGAGTAGCAAACATCCTTAATACTTGTTATACACACATAACTTGTTCAGCAATTGGTTGACAGTAATTAACCATGTGATCTCTGTAGTCAGGGGTAACCAAATCAGAACTTTTGATACACTGTTGTAGAGTGTAATCACAATTCATGGTCTTATCTGAAATAGATGAAAATAGTTAGTACAATTACACTTAATTTCATTTGGTCATTTTGTTCGGACAAATAATACAATTTGACTAATAATGCAATCAGATTTGTTATGTTAACATAAATTTTACAAAAAGCTTTCAGTTTACATGTCCATGAGATTTCCTTATTGTTTTCAGAATTTTTTTGCTGATCAATGATTCGTCAAAAAGTGACAATTGATATGTGCCTGTACTCAAGATTTTTTTTGATTTTTAACTGTTACAACTTATTGTAATTATTTGAACTGTTTTACATTTTCTTCTTGTAGAGCTTGATAGGCAAAGATCCACACCTTAAGCAACCTTTTAAACTCACATGAGAGTAATGTTAACTTCAAGGGAATCAAGATTCATGAGAAACTTAATTTGCGTGTGTAATATTTAAAAGAACATAGTAAGTTTTATCTAATCATAACTTAAAATTTGGGTTGAAATTCAGGCCTTATCTTTCCTACTTGGGAAATTTTTGTGTGTGTCTAATTTTTGCTTGTTCACAGTTGATATTTTACCCCCAAATTTACCTGCCACATCAATTCTACTGCTTATATAGCACTATTTTACCCCAAAATTTACCTGCCGCATCAATTCAACTGCTTATATAGCACTATTTTACCCCCAAATTTACCTGCTGCATCAATTCTACTGCTTATATAGCACTATTTTACCCCCAAATTTACCTGCCACATCAATTCAACTGCTTATATAGCACTATTTTACCCCAAAATTTACCTGCCACATCAATTCTACTGCTTATTTAGCACTATAGTACCCCCAAATTTACCTGCCGCATCAATTCTACTGCTTATATAGCACTATAGTACCCCCAAATTTACCTGCCGCATCAATTCTACCTCTTATATAGTCTATTTTACCCCCAACTTTACCCGCTGCATCAATTATACTGCTTAAATAACACTATTTTACATGCCGCATCAATTCTACTGCTTATATAGCACTATACCAAATGATATAAACTCAGTGAAAATAAATCCTAAACAAAAGCCAATGAAAAAAATCACAAGATATATGACATACAGTCTTTGATATTTTGTACCTGTATTTAACCACTTGTCTTGTGCAATGTACATCACAGCTGGTACACAGTACTGAGCCACTCCATACTGGTCAGGACTGGTTGAATTTGACATCCATACTGGTAACATTAGGTGTGTGTAATGCTTCAATGAGATAATGGTAACATGTAAACAGGGACCTAGTACTGAAAATATTTGTTGTGTTTTTTACTCTTGAATTGTATCATATTTTTTAACACGGTATACTTATTACTGCTGAAGGCATTCAGATTTTTTGTTTACAAATACATTAGTGTGTTATGGTTTTCAAAGTCAAGCAACAAATATTTCATGCATATTCAGGACGAGAGCATTTTAATGAACAATGATGATGAATGAACCCTGCTTTGTACTAGACCAACACGCTGAGCCAGATTTTATAAGTGCTAGCTCACGAAAGCAACAGTCTGCAGGAAGACATGTACTCCTAAATGCTGCATGCTTAGCAAAGAAGCAGCAAATACCAATTGTAATGTCTTTGTTTTGACCCGGCAAAGGATCAAACCCACATCCTTCTGCACTCAAGGCAAGCCAGCTAACCATTTAACCACCCAGGTGGTATCAAATGCTTCAAGCACAGCTTCTAAATATCTATTCTTGATCATTCTTGCAAGTAAATAACTGTTCTAATTTCAATGAGAAAAATGAAAGTGGTCAGACTTTTTTTGTTGGTACACTAGTCAGTTGCTAACTGTAATCCTTATAAACTTCTCTTGTGAAATAAACTTCTTTCTATATCCAAATTTAAGAGAATATCCAAAAGATTGTTATACATATTTTAAAAATGTTATCAAAATAAAGGGAAGTAACAACATGGAAATGACACAAAAATAATAAATACAAAATCAGATTGTTTTTCCTGACACGGCTCCAAATTTTCTGGATTTTATTTTTATTGATGATATAATTGGGAATGGTGCTACCTCAAAATATGTGCATGGAGCATAAAAGATTGTAAGTGTTATGAGTGGTCAAAACTTACATAAGTAATACAAGAATTACCAGTAATCATAAGTCTTACAACTTTTTGTGAAAAGTTTGCCAGAATTCTACTTCAATTGACATTATTTTCTGTTTTTGTAACATCAATATCTTCTACATATAACAAGTTATCAATTTGTCCATCAACCAACCATTGTGATAAAATACAAACCTCAGGATAGCCCACATGGTTGTCTAGTAACTGTAATTCCTCTGGTGTAATTTGATAAATAACTCCTTCCACAGAACAAAATGGATTGAATTCTATATTAGCAAACCCTCCAGCCTCTATGTCAAGTCCTAAAAATATACATTTCAAAAAGTTTATAAGAAAATTCTACTGTGAATTCATTATATTTATTATTTACAGTGAAAGCTGCCCAAATGAACCCGGAGTAAACCAAAAACCTGTGTAAACCAAACATCATATTTAGTCTAAGTTTTAAGAATCTATACAAATAAAACCTGCATAATCCGAACACTTCTCTAAATTGAACAAAAAATTTTGTCCTAAGGGTGTTCGGATTAGACAAGTTTCATTGTATTTTGTGTGTTTTTTGTGGTTGCAACTGAGCAATCATCTAAAATACTGAATAATAATATTACTAAAAAATCCATCAATTTGTTACGTGGATGCCACCAAAATCAAATTAATGCAGATTCTTTCCTTGACTTAATAATGGGCAGCATATTGGGCATTAAAATTATATGCATCGATTATATCAAAATCATTACATGTATCAATAATCCCAGATCAGGGTCAATTGGTAAAAACAGGGATATACAGAATGGGTAAATGGTTGCAACAAAAACAATGATTTCTTTCCAATCAAAGGTGTTATGAAATACCTATAAAGGTCTTCAAGCTCTCTAGCAACCTTCTATTTGTTGATTAAATGTATTTTGTAAATCAAAAGCTTTCAAAAAACAATATAATGTTTCAGCATACTTACCCTTTTTGTTAAAAACCAGCTGGAATCCAAATAAAAGACCCCAAAATCTGTCATTGATACCCCTCCTCAAATATGTTGATATTCTAAAATGAATATAAAAATATAAAATGTGGTTAAAAGAATGTTACAAAACTCTATGCTGAATGAAAAAAAAACATAAAATAAAAACTATATCTACCTACCCAAATATTTTTAATTGTCTGAGAACCATAACTTTTTGGGGTGGCCTTAAATTAAAAATCATTAAATCAATTTTCTCAAAAGCAAATCAATCTTTTACAGAAACAAAAACAGAATAAGTAATTTATCATCATTGACTTTGTTGTGACAACAATAAATAATTTGGTTGGTAAATAAAGTTGCTAGTCTGCACATTCTGTTATTTAAAGGCCTTCACTAGCAAACCATTGTCTCTTCCAATTGGTAGAGACAGTTAAACCCTGCTAAATTACTGTGTATGTTCAAATTCCAGACCAAAGGAATCTAATAGTCAGTGTTATCAATCATTTAATTATTCTTCTAAAATCTAAATAACAAGTAAAATGGTCTGTTTGATGCCTTGTAATAAATTGTACAACAGATGTTACATGTGAGACGGAGGGTGCATACCACCCCACCCCTTCAACCCTGACCATACCACCCCACCCCTTCAACCCTGACTTACTCCTGTTGTGTGAAGGAGCAAGTGAGACGGAGGGTGCATACCACCCCACCCCTTCAACCCTGACTAACTCCTGTTGTGTGAAGGAGCAAGTGACCACCCCACCCCTTCAACCCTGACTTACTCCTGTTGTGTGAAGGAGCAAGTGAAATCTGAACTCATGTTCTTGATTAGATTGCCTCGACATTTTGGACTGTGAATTTATAATCTCTAACATTGGTATCCTACACATCAATCGTACCAATACTCACCTTGAAGGATTCATATCAGGTCCATATGCAAAATAATACAGGTAACCAGTTGGAGGTCTGGCATTCAGAGTAAAGCATAAAGGAGCAAAGGGTGCTGCTGGTTTCTTGTTCTTCTGTTTCTTAGGAGACCTAAGGATGTAAATTGATTGAAATAATCAAATACATGTATTCCAATATACTAGTGAATAAAAGAGGACAGTCTTTCTGTATTATTTCTTGAAAATGAATAGAATTTAAATTTCTCATCATTCTTATAAAACTTGATAAAAATTTCAACAAATATTTCAAGTATGCATTATTTTAAAACCAGACTTGAGCTTATGTAATAAATTGCATAATAATTTACTGCATGTTTATGATATTTGTGTATCCAATCTTCGAAAATTAAAATTAACGTAGGGGAAAATATTTTAGATGTTTTGTTAAAAAAAATGAAAGGACAATATACACATGCCATTTTAGTGCATTGCAACCTAATACTGGTTTCAGTTGCTCTAAAACATTTCTTCAAAAAAAAGTTACGCAATTTCTTTTTTTTTTCATTTTAGGGTTTATATATTCAAAGATTTCTAGTAGGTGTGCAGACATGTAATAGAATAGCACTTTGTACAATACAAATGTTAATAAGTATTTATGTCAGATATAAAGAAACATGACCATACTTACTTATGTTTGGAAAACTCCAAAGCTTTAGCAACCAGCTGGAAGTCAGTGTTAGATGATTCACTGAAAACATAAATGAATCGGCATCTTAAGGATAATGTACCCCCCTTAGCAGTCAAGGCTAAACCTACGGAAATTTTATAAGAAATACTCAGCTTTAACTAATGTATGAACTCTTTTAAAAAATGTGTATACATGTACAGCAAACTTGTACAGCAATGCATGCAATGCTATCATAATTTTCAATAGTATCCAAGAATTGCAAATCATTTGGTATTTGAGGTTCATTTGGCTTATATGCCACAATCATGCCACATCTTCTATTTTTATATTTATAGTCTTAGCTGGATCTGCCTGAACAATTTCTAATGTTTACAAAACTGTTCATTGATTTTGTTTATTTATTACCAATTTAAAATTGAAATTCATAAAAGTTCCTTCCACCACTCTTTTTAGATTATTTGTAAATATTTACAGAGCTAAGATGTGGGATTATGTAATAAAGTCACTGAATTTTAACTTTAGAACTTAGATTCGTATCCATGTCATATAATGTTCAAATGACCTGTTTTAAAATGACATATGGTCTAGAATGACAAAGCGAAGATTTAGGCTTCTGCATAATCCCACCACTTCATGTGCCTGTACCAAGTCGGACTATCTGGCAACTTGTTATTCCATGTTGTCTCTCTTTATGTATGTTTTCTTCCTAGTTTTCCATTTTGGATGTTTTATATTGACAACTCTAATATCCTCTTTTATCCATTTCGTTCTTTGTAATGCTTGACTGACATTGATTTGGTTTTCAAATCAAATTTTGATTAACTTTTGTTTGCATCTAAGACAATCTAGGCTTGCAGTTATATGAACTATACTCATGTCAAGCTTTTCTGGAGTGAGATTTTCGGGCTTAATTTAATTTTATATTTGTTTCTGCCTTTACATTTATTTTAAATCAAAAGAAAGAATAACCCCACCATTAACGGTTCAGGAATTACACTGTGCAAAATAGTTTTACATTCTTTTATCTGCCCCTGAATTTCTCTACGGAGATATAAAGTTGAGGGTTGGCCATCTTTGTTTTTGGCAGGAGCGCTAAAGTTTGACCTAGATAAAGTAATTTGAAAAAGTGCACTCATTTTTTTATTCAAAACCCACTTGCAAAACATAACAGAAGAATTTAATTTAAAATTCCATTCCATTCCAGACGAAAAAGTATTATTGCAAGTTATGTGCACCTTCTTCAATCTACAAAATAAGCAATATTTTATATCAATATGGTAAACAGTTTTTCTTTCACCACCATTTTACCACTTCAAACAAACTCTGACATAAAGTATAAGTAAATTATCTTACCTGTCAATTTTATTTTGCTCTGTCATGGTGTTGCTGGAGGCCTGCAAAAAGTATAAATAAAATACCATAAAACTAGATGCATGTGATTTTTTTATATACTCAGTAACTGATAAATAAAAATTAAAAGTCTCATAAAATTAAAATATTCAACTTTATAACAATTACCAATGCAATCACATAACATCACAACAATCACAACAATGTCTAGGGCAAGAAATCAAATACAGTGGACCCTCTTTATAACAACCACTTTTGTTCCCTGATAATTGGGACATTAACCTGAATATGCCGTTATAAATAATCCAATTATTATGGAATATTATGATGAATTGTAAATCTGCTTGCTGTTAAAAAAAGGATTCTGTTGTAAAGAATGTCATTATAAAGAGGGTTGACTGTATGTTTTTGCATTACTTCAGGAATCTTATATCCATGTACCCTTATAATGGTTTAAATTTACACAAATGTTGGATATGTCTTACCCCTGGCAAAAACTAAGTTTTTTTTCAACTTTGCCAATCTATTTATTTAAAAAAAAAATATAAAATATATGAAAATGAAAAGATATAGATAAATGTCAGAGAGACTGCACTCCAACCATTCCAAAAACAGAGGGAATTTTCAAATTTATGCCAGAAAGACAAAATCATTTTTGGATTAAACTTCTTCAGAAAGGATAGGTGACAAAAAAAGGAAGATGTGTTATTGTTGTAAGCTGTAAGCTGTTGACTTTCTTTCACTAAATTTCTGTGGGGCACTAAAGTTCTAAAATGTTAGTGCACTGCATTTCTCTCTTTTATCAAAGAGAAAGTTGTGCCTAAACTTCATTGCATACAAGGTGCATTTCTAGATTAACCTTGATCAGGTAAGCTCAAAAACAAACATTTTACAACCAGGAATTGCCTGCAGGGAGAGAGCCCTCCCTTCTGCTTTACAGTGATTTTGTGGCAAAATTGGTCAGATCAAGTAACTTGATACAGATTAAAAATATAAGAATTACGAATGTTGGAAAGATATATAAATATAAACTCTGTTTCCCCTTTTCTAATGAAGTAAATGTTTAAATGTATGTGGATGGTTTTTTATTGATGTGTGGGTGGTGCAAATTATTGGGGTGTTGAGTATTTATGATCACTCCTGTAACCTTGATTTTTATATCTAAAACAAAGAAGATAAATGTATGGTAAAATGTATGGCAAATTAACCTATTATATTCCATAGTATGCCAAAATTTGTTTTCCATTTTTCAATCTTCATTTTAACTTAAATTCCAGTTAGTCCCAGAATTTGAACTTCAACATTCAATAAAAGAAATGGGGTATGGTAAGAGATACCCAGGACAAAAATCTCAATGCTGGACTTAACTTTCCAAGAAAGAGAATCTGTACCCTATTCTCACTTTCTAGATCTAATTATGCTCCTTATATATTATACCTCATTGACTGGCAGCTGATCACAAACTAAGGCAAGAAGAGGTTTCTCTGTGTTCTCACTTCTGTCTGTCATACAAATGTCAGAATCTGTGGCAGCAGACGACGACATCATAAAACTTGGCAGCTTGCTTTCGTCTGCTTCAAAACCTGTACTAAACCCACTGTCTGTCATGGAAACTACCGAAGGTGATCGGAACAGTATTTCTTTACTTAGCTCTGTTTTTGTATCTTCCTTTGAAGTTTTGTCCAAATTTGTTGAAGATTTTTCAAAATGGAAGCTATTGCTTCTTCTTAGTTTTCTGCTTGTAGATTTCCTTGATGCAGCAGATGATGGACGTGAAAAAGAATTTCGACGTTTCATAGAAGGAGTGTCCCTGCCAGGGGTGATCAATGATTCACTTAAACAGCCACAATTTTCACTAACAGTCATGCATTTTTTACGGTACATTTCTAGTAGATCTTCATAGACCAGTGCATTGTCTTTTGGTGTTTCGGTCAAATCATCCTCTGTCTGTTGCCCCTTGCTATTTAATTCAAGTCGCATTATATTGGCTTGTTGTTGTAGTTCACTTTCATCATTTTCAACTGTAGAATCTATTGCCAGACTTTGTAAAGAAACTTCTTTTGTGTTTTCTAGTCTTACATGAATGCTGTCCTGAATTGCAGCCAGTTCTTGTTCTATATCCTCAAAAGTCAATGTTTTATCACTTTTTAGAGAGATTTCAATATCATCACCAACTTTACTTTCTTTAAATATTGACTGATGTGGAGGTAGCTCACCTTCAAAATATACTTTTGACCTTCGTGATGCATGTGCTTCAGTTGAATCCGACTTTTGATTTGTTACCATAGAAACACTTGATTGGGATGATTCTGAAGATCTACGTTTTTTCTGTGTACTTTTATGAGCAGATGATGGTCTTATTAATCTATTTGCTTTATCTGTTGAGTTATGCAGTGATGAGGAAGCAGGACTGGGAGACCTTGCAGGTGAAGGACTTCGTCGTGGACTTTCTGCACCGACTGTATAGTAAACATTCCCATCATGCAACACCGACTGAATATTTAATGTACTTGGTGCCTTGTACCGATCTCTACTTCTACACATGTGAACAGATTTCTGTTGGTCTGTTGACTTCTGCTTCCCATGTCCTTGTTTGTTACCGGAATGTCTTGATGCCGATGATTTTCTAGAATTCCCTGCATTTTGTGACGGAGATATATTAGAATTCTTACTATCAATAAATCTGTTGTCATTCCTATCTTTTATTTCATCATCATCGTTTTCATCATCTTTCTTCATAATTTCATCCTCATCTGGTTTACAACTTTCCTTTGATTTTTTCTTTTGATCTCCACTAGTTGTATTTTCTTCTGTTTTTGACTTTTCACTTTTATCAACAATGGTAATATCAACTTTCATTGATATCTCCATCTGTGAATCTTCAGTTAATACAGTATTTTCTCTCAAACCTTCAGCAATCTTTTCATTCTGAAGTTGTTTTAAATCTTTACTCGTCTCAACATCTGATTTTGCACTTTCAGAAAACCTGACAGATTTTCCTGCAGTATTTGGCCTCTCTGTCTTCACTGGTTGTTTGGAGTTTCTCTCTTGCCCAATTAATTCATCTGAATTTGTATTATTTTGGTTTAGTTCAAGACCACCTTGAACTTTTTTAGACATACCTTCATCAAAAGGTGTATTTTCTTTGCCTTTACCATTGATCTCTGTAACAAACATTCTTGGGGTGGGTGTTGGACCTAAAAAATCAATAATTTAAAAAGTAAGACTCTGGAAGATTCAATATAATTATGTTTGCAATAAATTTTTTATACCACATTTCAAACAAAATTATTTATGTATTTAAAGGGATAATCCAATATTTTGCAACATAAATTATACCACACTGATACAACAGTTTCTGCAAATATTTTTTGTAGGATGTTGTCAGAATATTCATGGTTTCAAAATCTTGTTTGATGCTGGTGGAGGACTTGTGCAAGTGCCGACAATTATTTCATATTTCAAAATTCAGAGTGAATGTAATTTAATCAATTACATTAGAATGGAGTTAGCAGCATTACATTGGAATATTTGCCAGCATCAATTTTGACTTGATGTTTACAAGCCCTGCTAACACATCAACAAAAAATTTAATTTGTGACCATCAAATCATCAACTGATAATGGCAAAACTTTCCATACAATGCTGTAAAACCAATATTATCAGCATTTATGTGATAGACATATTTTGCATAAACTTTAATATATTGTGAAAGGTACTCAAAGTGACTCAATTTTACAGGTCATACAGTGATTTCACATGACTAAGATTCACATGTATAATAACTAAATATTCATTTACAAGTAACCTCATGTGTGGCATCCATGATTTTCATCACTTATGCAATACACATATAATATGCATGTGAAATATGTAATATTTCCCACATGTATTTAAAATGCCTATTTCATATGTGATGACTGCCTCGGTGGTGTAATGGTTAGCATGCTCACCTCAAGTGCAGAAGGTCATAGGTTCAAACCCCAGTCAGGTCAAACCAAAGACATTAAAATTGGTATTTGTTGCTGCTCCCCTAAGCACACAGCATTAAGGAATAAGAGCAAAGACTGGTTGGCCCCAAGTCAGAATTATGTGTCTGGGAAAAGTAGCATGTCTTCCTGTGAACTGTTGCTTTCATGAGCTAGCAGGTTTAAAATCTGGCTAAGTGTGTGGGTCAAGTACAAAGCAGGGTTCATCATCATCATTCATTAATATGCTCTCGTCCTGAATATGCATGAAATATTTGCCACTGG